>JAYESA010000017.1:56939755-57242255 GCA_036927795.1 Iris macrosiphon | reverse complement strand
TAATTGGAACTGCTATTGGGTTGTACTTGGCTCCATTCATGACTGGAAAATATTTTTTAGAGGATCCGGGAGATTGGTGTCCGACATACTATGGACCTCAGCCTATAGATGGTGCAGACTTGGACCCACTAGTTCTGGAGTGACTGTCGAGAGATTTAGCCGGATTCACTAGTTAGCATAGTTAGTTCTCTTTAGCATTTTGGTACCGGATTTGTTTCCGGCATATATTTGTGTTTGGATATTATTTCTATTTGTTGTTGTTATATTTTTTTAACTGCTTAGTTATGTTAGACTTCTGTGATATCTTCTCGTGCCATAGAAATATGATTGAGTATTGTGTTGAATTAAGTTGATTACTCTCTTCTTGGAGTTGAGATATTATTGGAGGTTTATACTTTATAGTGAGATAATTAGATAGTATAGTTGACCAAGATAGCGTTCTACTGCCGATGCTGCGGCGTAGGCTGGGCGTTGTTCCCGACTTACATCCCTACACCGGGTGCGGGTCATGACATTCTGTGGCATTTGCTATAATAGTAGGCCAATAGTAACCCATTCATCTGAGATTATCCTGTAGCTTAGGACCCGATTGGGGTGCACCATATGTATCGTCATGTGCATCATGAAGAAATTCCTTCGCTTCTGTGTTAGATAGTAGAAGTTCCTCATAAGAACGGTAATACATCATCTTTGTCACTATATCATAGTAATCGGAGGAAGCGTCTCTTGATTGAAGTCACTTTGGATCTTTTGAAAGAATTTTATAGATAACATAATCTATGAAAGGGAACCTCCAGTCTCGCGGATCGACATTCATCTCTGCCATATAGCTTTGGTGTACGTCATAATTATTCTTGGCACAGAATAATTTTTGGCCATTGCGGTAACTGAATATTGTATTTTTAATAGTACAGCCAGAGACGCTACAAGTCCAGTTAGAGCGTCTGCTTCGGTATTTTGTAATCGAGAAATGTGATCGATATAGAAATTGCTAAAAGTGGCAGCCAACTCAAGTGTAGCTTGATAGTATGAAATGAGAACTTCATGTCGAACCTCATATTACCTTATGACTTGACTAACTATCAGCTTCAATTCCCCGTAAGCTTCTAGGTAGTCTACCCCCAACTGGCGTGCTAACTAGAGTCCGATGAGAAAAGCATTGTACTGTTCCACGTTATTGGAACACGGTTCCATAAGAGAGTATGCATGATGTATCACAAGATTGTCCGGGGAGACAAGTACTACCCCCACTCCTGCAATGATTTAGCCTTTGGGTATTGTCCCTTATGCACCGTCAGAGAACATTCACCAATAGACTCTAATACTTCTCTGGAATATCTTTGTATAGCTTCAATATTTTTGGAACTGGATGTGCTACCAGAAAATTGGTTGAAGCTTGACCTTTTACTGCTTTCTGTAGAACGAATACCATATCATACGAAGACAACAACATCGTCCATGTGGCAAAGCGAGAATTAATCACACTTGGCTTAGTTATGAGCACCCTTAGAGGATTAACTCTAGATATGACATGGATTGTCTGTCCAGTCACATAGTGGCATATGTTTTGTATTGCAAACACCAGAGCATGACACTCCTTTTCCACAGGATTGTACTTGTGCCCCGCCCCAACCATAATATGACTGAAATAGTAAATGGCTTATTCATGGCCTTTATCGCCCTTTTGGGCTAATAACACGCCTAGAGAATGATACATCGTACGAACGTATAGCAAGAAAGGTTTTTCTATAACATGAGCCACCAGCACTGAGGGATTTATGATATACCTTTAGATGTCTTCAGATGCTCGTTGTCATTGTTTTGGATAAATAAACGAAAGATCGAAAGATAACGAAGAGTTTTATTAGGAAAACCCCGCTCTTCGATTTACAAACAAGTTTGTATAATTTAATCCTATACGAGGAATGTCGAGTACAATTTATTTAATCTGGGTAAATATTGCTATAGGAGTCTGATCTGCAGTCGATCACTTTGTCCCTTGGACCACACGATGATGAAGAGGTGCCGTAGAAGACAGAAGAAGCTTCGAAGGTTGCGAGGGAGAGTGGATGTTCGATGCCAAAGTCATCGATCACTACTCTTTGCCTGAGCTCTGGATTCTTCTCTCTCAATGACTCGACCTTAATCTCCACTTTTTTGACCTTAAATCTGTGACCTCGACCTCTGTTGATAGAGGTCTCTATTTATAGAGTTTTAGTGACAGTAACCACTCAGTCGGCATAGAAATCGAGTAGTAGAAAGTACAGCACCCTTTTACATGATGGTTATAATAACCGTTGCCCGCGTATAGATGACCTTTTGAATGAGCGTGTGACGCGTGTCCAATCAAGAGACAACGCGTATAACTGCTGCGAAGATCACGGCGTAAAAGCCACGTAGGTAGTTATCCTTCGCGTAGAAGAGGTTAGCGTAGAAGCCAATAACTGTCACCATGGCGTAGAAGCCAAGTAGGCATAGAAGCCGAGTAGGCGTCGAAGCCGAGTAGGCGTAGAAGCCGAGCAGGCATAGAAGCCGAGTGGGCGTAGAAGATAGCTGATCCTCCTCTCCTGACTGAGGCCTTGAGCGAATTCTGGACCGAATAGCCTCAATACAAGCTAATGCAAATGTGGCCTGAGTTGGCGTATTCCAAGGAGATAGCGTACAGCGTGCTCCCATAGCTGAAAATAGCCCGATGGCTTAATGTGCCAAAGTGATGATGTGGACGTTTTAGCCGAAATTACGGCTTTTGGAGATATAATCAAATCTCTTGCATTAAATGCAGAGATCTGCCCCCATCTTGCGCATTAAATGCAGAGGCGTGTCTTTAAAGATTTGCCATCATTTCTGCGTATTAAATGCAGAGATGTGCCTCGAACCCTGTACGAAGAGCAACTGATGACGTGGCAGTCTGTTTGTCTTCTGCGGAGCGTAAGAAGCTCACGTCTGCCTGTGTAAAACAAGACAGCGTATTCCAGAGGCGTGTCTCCAAGATCTGCCATTATTTTGTGCATTAAATACAGAGGAGTGTCTCGAGCTCTGCCATCACTCTGCGCATTAAATGCAGAGACGTGTCACGAAGATCTGTCGTCCCGAAGATTTGCCATTATTTCTGCGTATTAAATGCAGAGACGTGCCTCGAGCTCTGCCATCACTCTGCACATTAAATGCAGAGACGTGCCTCGAGCTCTGTACGAAGAGCAACTTTTGACGTGGCAGTCTGTTCGTCTTCTATGGAGCGTAAGAAGCTCACGTCTGCCTGTGTAAAATAAGGCAGCGTATTCCAGAGGCGTGTCTCGAAGATCTGCCATTATTCTGCGCATTAAATGCAGAAGCATGTCTCGAGCTCTGCCATCACTCTGCGCATTAAATGCAGAGAGGTCTCATGAAGATCTGCCATCCCGAAGATTTGCCATCATTTCTGCGTATTAAATGCAGAGACGTGCCTCGAGCTCTGCCATCGCTCTGTGCATTAAATGCAGAGACATGCCTCGAGCTCTATACGAAGAGCAGATTTTGACATGGCAGTCTGTTCGTCTTCTACGGAGCGTAAGAAGCTCACGTCTGCTTGTGTAAAACTAGGCAGCGTATTTCCTTGTATACGTAAAAGCAGTTTACGCCAAGGAGATGTCACTAAACGACAGTCTGGGTCACTGTGCCGCGCCATCATTATAGCCGTCGTCTGGGTAGTCGTGCAGTACTCTTTGTCAGGAGTCAGACGTCAGGTTCACTGCACGATTTATTAGGTTTATTTTGGGGAATACGAAGCGTCCCTCGTACACTTCAATGCTGCATTAAAAAGCGGGTGAGTTTTACGCCATAAAGGCGATGTAGCACCTTTTTTACGCTGAAGTAGCCTGGACATACTATATTACGCGGATGGTCCTTGAGCTTATATTTTACGCTGAGCTCAGCGAAAAAGCTCTGTTGTACGTTGATGGCTCTGAAGTCATCTTTTTACGCTACACAGCATCAACATGCTGCGTATAGCTATCCAGCATATTTTTTATGCTTCTACAAGACCCCCTTCAAAGCTTTTAAATTCCTCGTAATTTAAAACGCTTTGAATAAAGCATGAAACGGTCAAGTCTGACACGTTCTTCAAGGCTGACTTCATGGTGGAGTTATTGGGGATCTGTTGGGATTCGGTGGGCTCTTTCTTGCTTATAAAAGGCTGAGGAGTTTAACCTGTTCTTCCCACATTTCTTTCACCACCCAGAGATGATCGTCGGAGTTCGTCGGTTCAATTTGAGAAATAAGAAGACCATGTTCTTCCAGTATATAAGGAGCCAAAAAAGACAGCATCTTCGAGCAAATATCCTCTGCAACGATGGATCATGGAAGGATATCATAGCCTCCTTTGCTCGGGGTAATCAGCAACTTTGTATGGCGGTTCTTCCAAAGAGAGGAAGGGTCTCATTTGACCACGCAGCTTGCAAGCTGTATTTTCTCCTGTCATTCGTAGACAAGAGCAGCCAAATTAGCTCTGTCCACGAGTATTGAGTTGGGTGAAATACCTCAACTTAATCTGTCATGGCACACGGAGCATGGGATCTGCATAATTTAGGCAGGCCCAGCTTTGTATCCTTCCTTCATTTATCATTTTCTTGTTAATCGATCGCAGAAACTGACTAACTGCTGGAGGAGATGGATGAAGAATTCCACCCATACGAGAACCTGGTAGAACAGACTCCGGGGATGGCCTTCCGATGACGATGAGGAAATCCTTTGTAGACGGGATTTCCCTCATATATAATCATAAAAATAAAGAAAAATCCTTTGTAGAATAGATTTCCCTCATATATAATCATGTTTTTTTAATAAAAATTGTCTTTTTCTGTGTGTATGATCATCCTGCCATATCTTTTGCTGTAAAGTCTGAATATGTGTAGCTTCGATACGTTTGGTAATTTTACACCGACTCTGATAGAAAGAGTGCTAGGTCCCGTCCTGTCTTTTACGCATAACTGACGATGCGTAAAAAGTCGCTTTAGCATTTAAGTCGAGTATTCGAACTGTCCTGCTGTTAGGTTTGAGGAACCGTATAAAATTCTGAACTGTCACTTCTGATAAACAGAATTCTTGTTCAGACAATCATCTTCAAGAATAATTTCTCGAAAATCCCTTGGAACAGGGCGAGAAATGGCTGTCAAAAACTGAGTCGCCATCTTGAACTGTAGATGAAATATTCAGACTGGATCCTGGATGAACTTCCAATCGACCCAAGGAGAAAAGTAATTTTCAATGTTGAACTCTATATTCTACGGGTACTTGGGATGTTTTGAGGTCAAGAAGGAGTATCTTCTGTGTGAAATCTTGCAATTGATCGCTTTGAGAATCGTTCAGATATACGCGTACTCTGGCCTGCGTATTTTCAGATATGCGAAAAGTCATAGATCTGTAACTATTTGATGAGCATAAAATCATAAGTTCGTAGCCTCTCGAGCGTAAAAGCTGCTGAGCATGAGAGCATCTGGGCGTAGAAACTATAGATTTGTAGCTTTTGAAAAGAAAATCTTTTGAGCATGAAGTTGTGGATCTGTTGCCTCTGAGCGTAAAAAGACATCGAGCGTGAAATTATAGATTTGTAGCTGCTGAGCGTAAAGTCATAAGTTCGTAGCCTCTCGAGCGTAAAAGCTACTGAGCATGAGAGCATCCGGGTGTAGAACTATAGACTTATAGCCTGTGAGCGTAAAATCGTAGATCTGCAGCTGTTGAGCGTAGAAAGCTCCTTAGCGTAAAACCACGAATCTGCTTTGCACGAAAAAAAAACTTTTCGAATTCGCTGACTGTCCGCCTTCTCTGAGTAATATGCTGACGTAGTCCCCAATCATAAACGAATATTAAATATGAGATTTGATTCGGGATTCGAGGAGTCCATCCGAACTCTATATATACCCCAAGCTTTTCAGAAAAAACTTTTTATCTGTCTTTTGCAAAAGAAAGCCTTCGACTGTTCGAGTTCTCTCTTTCGCCTCCTCTCCGAGTATTCAAAGCTTTCAGCAATGGCCCCAAAACCGATCTCATCCTCTAAGGGAAAGAAGACCGACTCTTCTTCTCGTTCTTCTGCCCAAGGGAGAGCAACTTCCGTTGGGCGAGGCGAGCTTCGTTCTAAGCGAAGTCTCCCGCCGACGAGCAGTGCACCCTGTCTTAAAGTTAGAGTTTTTGGGACAAAAAATGACTAAAAATCCTTCGCATACGATGTACGTGACCGCGCTAGGTCGTCTTCTGTGCTGATAGCCTCTTCGAGGAAGATGATGCACAGAGATGTTTCATCTTTTACGCCCATATTTCTAATATGTCAGCGTAAAAACTCCATATTTTCGCAGTCGGGCGTAAAGCACAGACTGTTGAAACTTGGCGTATACCATAAAATTTGAGTGTTATGCATGAATGGAAATTCCGGCATAATAACTCAAATTTTGGCAGTCTGGCGTAAAACACAGACTGTCGAAACTTTGTGTATACTGCCAGTCTTAAATTTTACGACTTGGAATAAGATTCCAGCATAAAAGATCAAGCTTTTTACAGTCTTGGCGTAAAGCACAGACTGTTAATTTCTGGCATATGCTGCAAGATTGTCTAGTGTAGAAACTGACTTATCTTTCTTGTATTTTGCAGTTAACTTGCATGCGTCTCCGTTGGCTGAGGTGATGTGTTCCGCTGCCGGGATTCTGCACTCCAACTACCTGGAGGATTTGTCCCACGTGACATTTCCTATCTCTGGACCCCAATATCATGAGGGAAGGGATATCCTGATATCGGCTCAAGGAGAGCGGATGCTGTTGAGCATGATCAACGGAGAGCCCCTGACGTACATAGACGGGAACTAATACATAAAGCCGACTTTTCTCTTCGGGGACATGATAGACAAGCAGTCCCAGACGAAGCCCAAGAAAGAACTCTGGGTTTTCCCTGCCGGGGGCTTGGTTCTGTATCTACCCAAGATGCTGAGAGACTATCCCATCTCGGCATTCTTCCATGCTACACATCCCAGAAGGATGTCGTGGACGCTGACTCCCGATCTTCACGGCCGGGCGGAGAAGATATTTCATCTGAAAGGAGCTGACCAGGGGTCGTTTGTCAGCCGTCCTTCCGGCTCTGTGATGCCGTTCAGGGGACTGTACCCGGGCAGTATCCCGAGTGAAGACAGTTTAGTGATCCAGCCGGTCCAATTACCGACCTTCTGCAACGATTTCATGGGGCACGGGAGAGTATACCCTAAGGTGAACCCTCGGACAAGTTGGTGGATCACCCCTACAAATCTTCGATGGGCTCGCTTAGCTGAATGGGCCCTGAAGCATTTTCAGGCCGAGCTGGAGGGCATTGGTCTGTTCGCGGCTGTGAGTGCTACCAGTGTTGGGTTACCTCTCAACCCTAACCTATTTCTGGCACTGATGGAGTGATATATCTCACTCACCGGGACTTTCGCCACTCTACTGGGGGAGTTGGGATTGCCCTCCACGAGATGACAGAGATCTCGAGACTACCGATGGGGGATACTCCATATAAAGAGTATGTTCCCACGAACCGGAAGTTAGGGGATTCAGACCCTCGGGTAGTGGCCGTGTACCAGGAGCTGATGTGCCATTACCTCGCTTGTACTACTTTTTATGGTGAGCCTTCAGATTTGGCTCACACCAATAAATGGACGTCCTACCTCTTCTTTTACTGGGCCAGGACTGCTAAGCCGGAGAAAGTCTTGGATACGAAGGATCAGCCTCTAACTTGTCTGAGCGTGCTTAGTGCTCAGGTAGTCGATGATCTCATGGAAGACGTTGGGGCTCCAGACCAGATCCTCGACGAAGGGATAGGAAAATATCCCGCAGGCACTAAGGCCTATAGTTATTTGAGGCATTGCCACAAGCCTCTGTCCAAGGAAGCTCAACTGGCTAGCTTCCTCTCCATATGGCTGCACCGACTAGTGGTGCCCGAGATTGCATCTGCGGACCGCATTCACCGCAACATGTTATGACCTGCAGTGCGTCTGGTGTTCGGGGCAAGACTGGGCTTGCTTCCTGCCATGGTGTGCCGCATACAAGCCAGCCTGAGGGCCATGACTGATGGGTTGTTAGCCGATGAAACTCGGCGTGATAGTTTTCCCAGGGTAGAATTACCATACCTGTATTTAATGGGATGGTTAATTCTCTATAACCCCAGGGTGATGTCTCCCGGCTCTGGCAGTAGTTCGGGGGGTAGTTTCTTATTGAACTACAAGAATTCCTCCTGGAACATGACCACAGTTTTAGATTATCGGCGGGCGCTGAACTTCAGTCACAGCTGGAAGCTTTTCTGCACTGTCCCCTCTGTTCATCTCAATCAACAGGGGATCAGACTTCAGGTTATAGGCGACGGAAAGACCGTTCTTTCTCCTGAGGCTTTCAATTGGTTGGTCTGCATTAGACCTTCCCATCTACTATACAGAAGTGAAGACCATTGCTTCTTTGAGCCCTACCTGCCTAGTCGGTTTGCCAGGCAATTTGGGTACGACCAGTTGCATGTGGGCAACGCCGTCACCAGCTTCAGGTTCAGAGGCGGACTCATTGATGGAGCGAGGGGATGGCGATACTTCATCATGGGTTGCACTGAAGCAACTTTTACCGTGCCCATTATTTCACTCTCCACGGAGCTGCGCATGCTCCATTCGTATGCCCAGTTTTATGTGGCAACGAACACCTTCCATCGCGATTTTGATATGCATAGAAGTTTCAGGGTGCCCTCTTCCAAGCCTGGGGGAAGAGTCGAAATACCCTCGGTCTCTTCCGACGAGGGTAAAGATTCCGTCAATCCAGATGAGCCTCTGTTGGCGGTACCGAGGGGTGAAATACCTCTGCCTGTAGGGCCTCTGGTAATCTCTGGGAAGCGAAGGGCTCCTGCTCTGAAGGAGGCTTCCCCTCGCAAGAGGAAGAAGAAGACGGTTACTCGTCCTCTCCGGATTCCCGACAATGAGGCTCCGAGAAGTGAGCCTGTATTTTCCCCTGTCGGGGATGATTCTTTGATTGGAGGTTTCTCGCCTTTTAGAGACGGACCCTCTACAGTTCTGGCTGGCGGTGCCAGAGAATCTCTGCTGGAGGCTGCTGTCGCTGCTACTGCTTCAAGTAGTGGAACGAGGTCGCCTTCGGGGTCGAGCATAATAAGATTTCGTATACCTTTATCCGGATCAGCATCGGGAGAGACCCCTGCCGTGCCTGTAAGCGCACCTAGTGAGATTCCAGCCGATGAGCCTCGGTTGGAACTTGACGAGGACCTAGAAGACTATTTGCCAGTGTCAGTTAGCACACCCCCTTCTCCAGGTATGACAGCTTACTTAGCATCATTAAGAAATAATTTAGCTGTACTGGCTGCAAACGCGATATATATGCATCGGCCATGGGTAAATGTCGTCTTTATGCCTCTTTTTTAGGAAAATTAACATCATGTTGATATTAACTTTCATTTGTCTTCTTTTCAGGGGAAGACATCTTCGGGGAGGGCAGTGTCGACGCGTCTTTTGGTACTGTTTTAGGTCCTGGCGACGATATGGAGGTGCCTGATTTTGAAGAGGAAATATCTTCGCGTGCCGGCTCGCCCGAAGTGGTTTCGACATCTCAGGAGGAGGATGAGCCTATCATTGCGACAATGCCTCCTCTGAGTACGCCGGTCCCTTCGTCCGGTGTTGGCGCATCTTCTTTTGTCGCACCACCAGTTGAGGCGACAGCTGTGGCAACATCGTCTACGGTCGTTCCTGGAGGGAGGTTCGCCAATATTGCAACCACTCCCAGCGTACATTCGGATCTAGCCCTGCTGACCGAGCAGTATATTGGCATCTTCTATACCGCCATAAAAACGTTGATATCAATGGTGTTGGAGAAGAATCTAAGCTTTGAGGCTCTGAGGAGGTCGTCTCAGTTTGCGATAGTGTCGATCAGAGAATACGACGATACTGGGGTAGCTGACACACTGGAGGAGATAGTTAATAGTTTGGAGCAACCCATTAACGAATATCAGCAGCTATCTCGAGGCAGCATTGATGACCTGGTCCAGGCTAGGTTTGACTCGTTGACTGTAGAGCTTGCTGGGCAACTGGAATCTCTGGACAAATCCGTCCAGGAACAGCAGCAGAAGATGGATCAGGAGCGTGCCCAAGTGGAGTACGTCATTCCTCAGCTGACTCAGTGTGAACTCGACTATGAGGAAGTGACAGCAAGGGTCCGCAGATTGAGAGATAAACTCGCTCAAGCGGAGGAACTGGCTGTCTCTTTATCGGCAACTCGAGATGTGCTGAAGAATCAAATGGAGACTGCTCAGCAGAACCTGACGCATGTGGGTGTCATCCACGCCGATTTTGTACGTGCCCGGTCCGAGCACGTACAAACGAAAGATCGAAAGAAAACGACGAGTTTTATTACGAAAACCTCGCTCTTCAGTTTACAAACAAGTTTGTATAATTTAATCTTATACGAGGAATATCGAGTACAATTTATTTAATCTGGGTAAATATTGCTATAGGAGTCTGATCTGCAGTCGATCACTTTGTCTCTTGGACCACACGATGATGAAGAGGTGCCGTAGAAGACAGAAGAAGCTTCGAAGGTTGCGAGGGAGAGTGGATGTTCGATGCCAAAGTCGTCGATCACTACTTTTTGCCTGAGCTCTGGATTCTTCTCTCTCAAAGACTCGACCTTAATCTCCACTTTTTTTACCTTAAATCTGCGACCTTAAATCTGCGACCCCGACCTCTGTTGATAGAGGTCTCTATTTATAGAGTTTTAGTGACAGTGACCACTCAGTCGGCGTAGAAACCGAGTAGTGGAAAGTACAGCACCCTTTTACACGATGGTTACAATAACCGTTGCCCGCGTATAGATGACTTTTGAATGAGCGTGTGACGCGTGTCCAATCAAGAGACAATGCGTATAACTGCTGCGAAGATCACAGCATAAAAACCACGTAGGTAGTTATCCTTCGCGTAGAAGAGGTTGGCGTAGAAGCCAATAACTGTCACCATGGCGTAGAAGCCAAGTAGGCATAGAAGCCGAGTAGGTGTAGAAGTCGAGTAGGCGTAGAAGCGGCATAGAAGCCAAGTGGGCGTAGAAGATAGCTGATCCTCCTCTCCTGACTGAGGCCTTGAGCGAATTTTGGACCGAATAGCCTTAATATGCGCCAATGCAAATGTGGCCTGAGTTAGCATATTCTAAGGAGATAGCGTACAGCGTGCTCCTATAGCTGAAAATAGCTCAATGGCGCCAAAGTGATGATGTGGACATTTTAGCCGAAATTATGACTTTTGGAGATATAATCAAATCTCTTGCATTAAATGCAGAGATCTGCCCCCATCCTGCGCATTAAATGCAGAGGCGTGTCTTCGAAGATTTGCCATCATTTCTGCGTATTAAATGCAAAGACGTGCCTCGAACCCTGTACGAAGAGCAACTGATAACGTGGAAGTCCGTTTATCTTCTGCGGAGCGTAAGAAGCTCACGTCTGCCTATGTAAAACAAGGCAGCATATTTCAGAGGCGTGTCTCGAAGATCTGCCATTATTCTGTACATTAAATATAGAGGCGTATCTCGATCTCTGCCATCACTCTGCGCATTAAATGCAAAGACTTGTCACGAAGATCTGCCGTCCCGAAGATTTGCCATCATTTCTGTATATTAAATGCAGAGACGTGCCTCGAGCTCTGCCATCACTCTATGCATTAAATACAAGGACGTGCCTCGAGCTCTGTACTAAGAGCAGCTTTTGACGTGGCAGTATATTCATCTTCTGCGGAGCGTAAGAAGCTCACGTCTTCCTGTGTAAAACAAGGCAGCATATTCCAGAGGCGTGTCTCGAAGATCAGCCATTATTCTGCGCATTAAATATAGAGGCGTATCTCGAGCTCTGCCATCACTCTGTGCATTAAATGCAGAGACGTGTCATAAAGATCTGTCGTCCCGAAGATTTGCCATCATTTCTGCGTATTAAATGCAGAGACGTGCCTCGAGCTTTGTACGAAGAGCAGCTTTTGATGTGGCAGTCTGTTCGTCTTCTGCAGAGCGTAAGAAGCTCATGTCTGCCTGTGTAAAACTAGGCAGCGTATTCTCTTGTATGCGTAAAAGCAGTTTACGCCAAGGAGATGTCACTAAACGACAGTCTGGGTCGCTGTGCCGCGCCATCATTATAGCCGTCGTCTGGGTAGTTGTGCAATACTCTTTGTCAGGAGTCAGACGTCAGGTTCACTGCATGATTTGTCAGGTTCATTTTGGGGAATACGAAGCGTCCCTCGTACACTTTAATGCTGCATTAAAAAGCGGATGAGTTTTACGCCATAAAGGCGATATAGCACCCTTTTTACGCTGAAGCAGCCTAGACATACTACATTACGTGGATGGTCCTTGAGCTTATATTTTATGCTGAGCTCAGCAGAAAAGCTCTGTTGCACGTTGATGGCTATGAAGTCATCTTTTTACGCTGCACAGCATCAACATGCTGCGTATAGCTATCCAGCGTATTTTTTATGCTTCTACAGTCATTCTTCATTCCAAGTGAAAGTCACACAATTTTTCAAGAGGGGTAAATGGTTGGCATCGCTACGAGAGATTCGATATAAACCTACCGATGTACGCCGATCTTCATTGGAATCCTCGGAGCTCCTTCAGATTCTTCGGGGAAGCATTCAAGGATAGCCTTGACTTTGTCGGGGTCAAGATGTATACCCTTAGATGTTATAACAAATCCAAGAAATTTTTCCACAGGAGACTCCTAGGAAAGACTTGGTTGGATTCATCTTGAGTTCGTGTGTACGTATCAGTTCGAACATATTTCTCAATTCTTTAAGGTAATCCCGTTTGAGACGACTTTTGACAACAATGTCGTACACATATCATTCCATCATTTCGTGCAAATTTTAACAAAAAAATATGCTAATATCTCGCTGTTATGTAGCACCTGCATTTTTTAATCCAAAGGACATTACCATATACTAATATACCTCCAACGGTGTTCAAAATATTGTGTGCTTCTCATCATCCAACAACATCTTGATCTGGTTGTACCCAGAGAAGCCATCGATAAAAGACATGCTCAAACTAGCAAGTGTTATTGATCATGACATTAGTGAGGGTAGTGGGAACTCGTCTTTTAGACAAGCAACATTCAGATCATGATAGTCAATGCAGACCCTAATTTTTTTTATTTTTTTCCATGACTACAACAACATTGGATACCCATTCGGGATGTTGCTCTTCACGAATGAAGTCACTTGCTATCAGCTCTTAACTTCAGTTTCGATAACCTTCATAGTGTTTGGAATAAATTATTGTTGTTGTTGTTTGACTAGATTAGCATTTGGGAAATATTCAGCTTGTGCATTGCTATTTGGGGGTCTAGACCTGGCATGTCTTCATAGCTCCATGCAAAGACATCAACATATTCTCTTATAAGCTGTATAAGAGATTATTTCTTTTCTTCAAAAGGTCTTTTTTTGATGAAGATTGTCTCAGGAGACGACTAATCTCCTAAGTCGACTTGGATAATTTTATCTTTAATAGGCGGTTCTCGCTTCTCAAACCTTAACTCCTACTGTGACTCCATCTTTTGAGCCTATCGATCATCTTCAAAGGGCACCAGTAGTTGATCATCTTTAATTCCATTGTCAACTGACCCCCCACCAGATATTCACAGGTGTAAAGTCTGCTTGGACGGGCCGAGGCATTAGAGCATGGTTAGCAACTCAAGGCGTTACGACCAAAGTCGCTTCTTTTGTATATAGAGGACATAATGTATAAAACATCATTGTTTGTATAGTTCTTGAGTTATAAGCCTTGTGACTTCTTTTATTATATTGAGAGAGAGAGAGAGAGTGATTTGTAATCAACTTGTTCTTGGCTTCGACCTATTGTAATTCCAATACATTATCAATAAAAAAGTTCTTTTGTGTATCTTGTGTCGATTCAACTTTTTTTGCTTAGCATTTTCGCTGGTATGACTTTGTAACTTAGTTATTCAATCGGCTATTTTGGTATTTGTCTTATACAAATTCAATTTAGACGTGTACGACATCACGCCAGTGGCAACCTTAGGTTTTGTGGAACTGGGATGTTATCTTGTAGAAGAGATGCGGAAGTAGTATCCTTCCTTATTCGATAACCTAGAGGTAGAACCTTTATTTTAAGTTTCAATGATATAACTTTTTCTTAGTGGTATATTATGTAGTGCCCTACTCCTAGCTGTGCACTATATAAGTCTTGTGGCTCGATTGACTAAGTCAAAATTGAGTAAGAGAAAACTTTATGGCGGAATCGATCACGGACAATGCAATGAACCTTTTCAATTGATGGATCAGATTCTGTTGGAATGAGTCCAATAGCTTTCGTTAGATTTTTGGTTGGCTTTCTAGGATTTTTGCTGCTTGGTTTTGATGAATGTGATATATATATATATATATATATATATATATATATATATATATATATATGCCTTGCTAGTACTACTATGCGCAGCATACGATTTGATAAATCCTTAACACATTTGTAACTAGGGTAACCAATATGGTATTTAATTAAAGGTAGCCATAGTGTCATGACCCGCACCCGGTGTAAGGGTACTAGTCGGAAACAACGCCCAGCCTACGCCGCAGAATCGGCGGTAGAACGCTGTCAAAATAATCTATCTAACAATATAATAAACCACCAATAATGAGAGTATACTCAATCACAGAACTAAGATAGAAATGAGCACGAATCAGATAAAGAATAGAATAGTCACAATACAACTCATGAGTCTAAAATAATACATCAATGAGTCAGAAGAATAAAGAAATAAGCTGGAGACAAATCCAGTACAAAAGAATACTACGAAGCTACAACTCCAGGGTCAACTGTCTCAGTTGGGATAAGTCCCTCTTGAGCCAGGGTCTCAGAATCTAAACCCATAACATCCTGGAGTCCATAATAGGTAGGGTACCACTCCTCAGTGTCATCTGAAAAAATATATCCAGTCAGGAAAGGAGCAGAGTACATCTCTAACAGCAGTTCTTATTAATGATAAAAACTATGTAACAGTAAATAGCTGTGGATAAACAAGATGCACAATAGATACAAGAGATATATATACAATAAGAAAATACTGAAAATAAATACAATAATGAACAATATGCCATTGAAACAATAATATTAATGACTAAGTGTGTGAGTACTAGCTTAACATGTGATCGGCTTGGGCAAGATGCAATACGGCATGGCTAATCATACGTGCGGTGTATGATCAACACTATTTTGTAATCTGTACTTTATTCAATAGGGATATTGATCACATATCTATACTAATACTCCCCACCCCCGACTGGTATAATAGATCCAACCACGGTATGCTATGGCACGAGATTCCCCAAGAAGATAGCTAGTCTTCCCGAGAATCGGTGTCTGTACATGTACAAGATAACCATTGAAACAATACTTGCACCATATACACCATATACCAAGGAATAACATCTCATGACGAGATCCGGATATACCAATCCGTGTAACCATAGTGTCAAGAGAACATGGATATCTACACTAAATACAGTAAACATAGAGGATATCATAAATGAGAAACTATCAGAGAATGTACTCGCCTGAAGTCCAATAAACAGTCTCACAAATGTCTGACTCGGTGTCTCGAAGACCTAGATATGGAATACAATATCAATACAAGATCCCGAAAAGAAAATAAGTTAAACTAGTCAACTTCTAGGTCAATAAGTCAATTCTAAGTCAAAAGTCAACTATGGTCAACTCTAAAGTCAACTAAAGTCAACTATGGTCAACTATGGTCAAACCAAGGTCAACCATCTATTTCTAGGTTGCACAAGTCTAGCACCAAAATCTTGGATCAAAATACTAAGATCTAAGTCATAAGACTACATCCTTAAATATTAGGATACCGTATCTTCGGATACGGGAATCCAAGGTAAACCTCACAATACCTAAATATCAATCAATAAAGTATATAACAATATAGAATATTAATTTACAATAATTAGGAACCATGGTTTTGAACCAACTTGGTATCCACACAAAGTAATGCTCAAGATACATATAGGTATATTATTTACTCTAATACATAATATATTATATATAAACTAATATATTATATAATTTAAAAATAATAACAATACTAGTATTATATCTCACCACAAATACATATATATATATATACATATATATATAAATATAATATATAAAACTATATACTAAACTGCCCAACTGTCAATAAAAAACTGTGTGGAAAACATTAATTTTTCAATAAACAGCCCTTTGTGACAGTTCTAACTGTCACTGCAAAACCGTCGCCAAAACGCTGTATAAATACCCACTGCTGTCACTGATTGATGACAGTTTAAACCGTCGCAGAAAAACTGTCGCTGTTGCTGCTGCTTATTCCCGCCCGCTGCATTAATGACAGAACTGTCATTAATGCCTAAAAACTGCTACAGCGGCTGCTGCTTTAATGACACATAGGTTTTGCTTGGCAGCACAAATCATTCACCTAGTACTGCATACTTATTTCCTATATTACTATTGCTTTCCTAGGACTTTAGTACGTAATGTTGTCCCGAACATAATTTTCCACATCTTTTCCATTTTTGATGTAGGGGTGAGTTACTGCCCCGAGACTATGGATCTTAGGTCATTATGGATGTTATAACTTTACTATTTCATGCTAGTTTTGTAGAGTTTGAGATGTAACATTGTTCCATGTGTATTTACCTACCTCTTGTCCTTGTTTGGTGTAAATATCGGCATTACTTCGTTGACAGACTATGCATCTTAGTCCAAGGTTTATGTTTTTCCTTTTGTATTATTTATCGTTGTTTACATTATCCTTCTTACTTCCTTTGTGGTACTTTGCTATTTAGGGCCAATCCTACTAGCTTTGCATGACTAGGTCTAGTAGTAACATCAGAGGATCTACCGCTACTTTCATACATGGTCGTATTTAGAGGACTGTGGCGGATTGATTGTGTATTATACTTCATCTTCTACTTGCATTTCTTGTATATCATTTGGTGTTTAGAACAAGGCTAGTGTTTAGTCTTGTATTCAGGAACTTGTTCACACTATCTGACGGTGTAATTGTATATTCTAGAGGGTTGTTATGTATATGGTCATGTACTGCATTGTACTCTCTGTTAGTATTACATTTTTATACTAGCGTAATGATCAGGTATGACTACGCCTTATAGCTTTTCATATTCACATGTGATTACTCAAGTTGTTTATTTGTTTGTATGGATTGAAATATAGGATTTGTGACTGGCCCCCCACTAGTCTCCAGGCAATCGTGACCAGTATACGGGGTACTTGAATATTTTGTATGGCATAGCTGGCTTACGTCCGTTCCCGCTCTCCAGTATTCTGGTTCTGGGGAGTGACATACTCTGTAGTGCTGACAGTATCATACCCATGTTCTCCATATTACTACGGCATAACATGACCTATCTTCCAGAGGACTAGAAGACTACCCCGAGCAGCGGTTTACCTGTTGCCCTAACGAGATAAAAATATTCCCTCTTTGGAGTCTTAGTCTCTCTCCGTTGCATCAAGATGTTCTTGGCACCGCCCTCTCTTCTTAGACCCTGAGCATTCTTCTCAGAATCTTTGGTTGTACAACAGAAAAGGATAAGTTAGCAACTAACAATAAGTCTCCCAACCAAACCATTGGCCCAAATAATTGTATGAACCATCTCTAAGGATATTGTTAAACCTCACTATTTGAAATAACTCGTCCACAAAAAAACTCACATAATACTTGTATAGTTCAATTTGGATTGGAGGCATAATTGCTCGTCTTGAATTCTCTTTAATTGACATATCTCACTATTGTGGAGCGAATTTGAGAAGAAGGGTCTAAGAGAGGTAAGCACGAATATAAGCTACTTTCAGGCATCTCTTATTTCTCAAACTGAGAGATCCATGAATTAAGATCCTGATACAGATAAAATTGGTTCAATAGGAGTAAAATGAAATTCAGAAACATTTGGAACATTACACCATCATGTTGGACTAGAGTCCACTTGGATGTGTCATAGTTACCTACCAAGCATTCTTGTATTCTGGGAGAATATCATGATTTTTTTTTATTTTTTTTTTCTGAGATGTGGGAGCTTATCATGACATATTGGTCATTCGAGGTGGTATGTAATAAATGTTAACGTAAGGTAGCAAAGTAATAATGGTTAAAAGGTATTAAGGGACAAATTGGAAAAACAAAACAAAAACAAACTTCAGATACTTAAATAAACAAAACCATGGGCCTAACATGCTAACATATATCAACATACAATATAATAAGAAAACAAATAAACAAGTACTTATATTTAGATATTATATTCAATTTTAAGAGGAAATATATTTAAGCAAAGAAACTATTTAACAAAGAACTGTCTTAAGTGTTGAAAAGTCACGGGACATTGACATTCCACCATGTTAAAAACAGCTTTAACATTTAGGTACTTAACCAAAAATATCCCTATTTGAGGGCATGTACAAAATTATTAAAAGTTCAGAGGAATCTGTAATCTTTTCGAGGAAAAAAAACAAAAACAAAACCCAGTTATCTCTGGTGCAATATAAATGTTGACTTTCATACACACAAAAATATAAGAATTCCTCACTGGTTTGATAGGAAAATTTTAGATAAAACACCCATTTCATGTTGCATTTCAATTATTTCTCCTATAGGAATTTCCGAGTACCTATGGTGCATGCGAGTTGGTAAAAGTTGCGAGGGGCTTGGTGCTACCTTGAAGCAACCGCACCAACCTCTCCCGTTATGGAGCTGGGACTCGAATCAACTTTTTGCATTGCGACTATATAACATTAACGATACTCCACAACCACAGAATACAAGGCTAATCCTTTCTAGTGCAACCAAAGGCCCTTTCTCAATAGATGAACTAAACCACAGTAAACTGCAGAGGCCAGAATGTAACTGTCAATTACAACATATCACTATTTTAACATTGATCATAGTTCGAACTTCAATGAAAAATACATGTGCTATTTCAACTACTCATCCAACTAAAGGATTATTTGATAACAATGGCAGTAATCTTCTCCGAGTAAATCAAGCTACAGAATGTAGTTCAGTTCATGTGTACTTTTCAGGCTTTAGGACGCTAACATAAGGCAGGTTCCTGTAAACTTCGGCGTAGTCCATACCATAGCCCACAATGAAATAATCTGGACACTGTGAAAGATATAGACTTCGTCAGTTTTAGGAAACTCATAAATAAAGATTGACAAACAAAGTTAGAAAGACTTTGGTACTTGAGTGAAGCTAAAAGAGTAGACTTCATCAGTTCAAGGAAACTCATATTTGCAGTCACGTGATATTTGCAAAATGCTACAAGTTAGATTAATATGAAATCAAAAGCATCAAGGACTATACTAAGTGGTTCATAAAATAACTATCGTGGAGAAACCAGATAGGAAGGCCTTTGGTGAGCTATAGTTGACTGATTGTCTACTACTAACATCGCCCCTCTCTCATGAAACAGAATGATATAACTCGTGGAAACAACAGACATGAATATAATGAAACATCAAAATCACTCACAAAACAATTATGCTAATAAGCTATAGTTACAGCAGATGAGAAACTTCAGAATAGAAAAAACAGATGTCCTTAGAGACCAGCAGAGGGACTTTTCTGAAGGGTTAATATCCATCAATTCACATTCCAAGTATACACATGCCTTAGAAGCATCGTCACAAGTTTGGTGTGAGGGTATTCTTTGCAAACGGAAAACAGATGCATCCGCAAGTACCCAAGAAATGAGGTCTTGGAAACATCACAAAGAGCATCTATTATTTAGATAAGGCATTGTCATTCCTTCTCTTTGGCTTGAATGTGTCATAGAGATGGAATGCAATTTGCTTGAATGTGCTTATTGGTTGCATGAGCCCAAACTACATATAACCATATGTTGTAAATATTTATAATATAAATATAATATTTTTCAAAGAACAAGGAAAGTAAGAAATTAAATTGTTACCGGCCTCCGGGGAAGTCGTGCACGAAGCACTGTCCTAAGAGTTTATCCGAGGTCTATGTGCAGACGTTTCTCGGAAGCTCCTAGTGGTAAAATTCCCTGACTACCGGGTTCTCTTCGTCGCACACAACTCAAAGAGAGAGACCGAACTTAGCTCTGCCCAGAGCAAGGATTTGGAGATTAGAATGTCGTTTGAGAGAGGAGTGAAAGAGAGTTTTGATGTAGGAATATTTTCTGTGTAAAATGAAGGGGAAGGAGACCCAATAAATAGGCTGGAGCTGTGGCAAGGTTCAATGAATCTGGCCATAGACAGGTACTTAATGGCTCATAAACAGGCCATTAAGTAACAAATAAAACGTGTGAGGAAGGCTGTCAAACAATGAGCTGTGGCAAGGCAAGGTTCAATGAATCTGGACAGTGTCCCAACGTTCAAAATTTGAACGGTTCAAAAAAAGGAAGGAGGAGCAAAAAATATTTTAGGGTCCCAGCCCGAACCCGAAGAGGAAATCGAATCGGCATTCGGCGCCCGCAGATGTGGGCGCGTACCTGCACCCGTTACGCGCGCCGAACCGAACCGAACCGAACCGAGCCGAGTCGGGCCGGGCGGCGGCGGCGCGCACGTGTGGCCCAAGGGGTTCCCCACACAACAACTTTAAGAGAGCAAAGAAGAGAAACTAATATATGTACACAAGAAAGGTTTGGCCCATCCGATGTGGGACTAAAGAAAGGAAGGAGCTTGAGCTTTTGCTAAAGCAAAGCCAACAATCCCCCCCCCAAAAGGTCAAGTTTCAAAACAGGGATAAGAGTGAAGTAAATAGAGAGAGAGCATCTGGGCAGTAAAATACTATGCATAAATGAGATGGACTACAGCCTTGAATCTCACGTAGTGACTATTGCCTTAATCTGAAAAGTGCTTGATGGACTATGCCTTGAATCAGACTTCATGAACCAGATTTAGAAAAATAGCACACATAGTACGCTAGAGGTCCTTGGTCTATCGGGTGGCGCTTTTAAATGGCCATGCGCACTTTTCCACATTCATGAGAGTTGTTTGGGATCGCCCTGTCCCATAGTCGCGGCCTTCACGACCTCTCATATAGGTGAGTCCTTAAGGGTTGGTGATAGGTTTCAACCTCACATATCAGCTTGGACTTATTAAGAGTTTTTTAAAACTTATCCTAACCATATCACTCAAGAACACTGTCACCATAGGGATGGGGAATCATTGTACGCATGTACAGCCACTTGGGCATTATATGATAAGATTTTAATCTCAAGTTAGTGTTACATAAAAGTCACCTAAGTCCAGCTTGTTCCTACCCATTGAACCGGCTTCTTGGGATCTCCAGTCAGACTCGGCTGGGTTGCCACTGCTGGTGACTTTACTTATGGGCTTAACCCCATCCCCCTCGATGATTCTAGGATCAAAGTCCTAGACAGACCCTTCGTCAAGTGGTCTGCAAGATTCTTTTCTGACTTTATATAGTCAAGAACCACATATTTGCCCAATAGGCTCTTTATAGACTTGAAGCGCATCTGCAGGTACCTGTTCATCTTAGCATTCACAGAATCATGCTTTAGTAGTTCCATAACAGATTTATTGTCATAGTTTATAGAAATTGTAGAAACAGAATTAATAGAAACAGGTATATGCATAATAAGGTTTCTTAGCCATTCGTCTTCTGTGCATGTAGTGTCCAAGGCTATCATTTCAGAGTCCATTGTACTCCTAGCAATGATAGTTTGTTTACATGAGCCCCAGGAGATTGCAGCTCCTCCTAGAATAAAAACATATCCAGTAGTAGATTTTACATCATGCGAGTCAGTTACCCAGTTTGCGTCTGAATAACCTTCTATGATATCAGGGTGTCTAGTATAGTGCAATATATAATCTAGAGTACCCCTAAGATATCTAAATACTCTTTCTAATGCTATCCAGTGTAACTGATTTGGGTTACTAGTATATCTACTTAGTCTCCCAATGGCAAATGCAATATCAGGTCTGGTCCTGATTGATATATAAATGAGAGAACCTATCATCTGAGAATATCTATGTTGTTCCATAGGAGAGCCCTCATTCTTCTTTAGAACAACACTACTGTCATAAGGAGTAAGGGCAGGTTTCTTATCAAAAAACTCAAATTTTCTTAGCATTTTCTCGATAGAGTGTGCTAAGGATAGAGTATAGCCCTCCTTGTATTTGGACAGTTGCATGCCTAGAATCAAGTTGGCTTCACCTAGATCTTTCATATCAAACTGGCTGGATAAATAGTCTTTGGTATTAGTAATCAATTCTAGTGATGATCCAAAAATAAGGATGTCATCTACATACAAACATAGGATGACACAACTTTCATCTAAAATTTTGGAGTATATACATTTGTCATACTCATTTGGCACGAAACCATATTCTGAGATGATTAAGTCAAATTTGTTGTGCCATTATTTGGGAGCCTGCTTTAAACCATAAAGAAATTTAACTAATCTGTAAACTTTATATTCTTGTCCTTTAGTAATAAAACCTTCAGGTTGCTCCATGTAGATTTCTTCCTCTAGGTCCCCATTTAGAAATGCTGTCTTTACATCCATTTGATGGATTAGCATATTATGAATGGATGCTAGGGCTAGAAGGGTTCTGATAGAGGTGATCCTAGCCACAGGTGAGTAGGTATCAAAATAATCTAATCCCTTTTTCTGGGTAAAGCCTTTGGCTACTAATCTAGCCTTGTATTTCTCTATGGTACCATCGGCTCTAAGTTTCTTTTTGAATATCCACTTACAACCTATGGATTTACTACCTGAAAGTAGGTCTGCTAAAAACTAAGTATTGTTCTCCATGATGGAGTTGTACTCACTGTTAATGGCTTCTTTCCAAAAAGGGGCATCAGGAGAAGATATTGCTTCTTCATAAGTTGAGGGATCACCCTCTATCAGAAAAGTGAAGAAACCTTCTCCTAAGTTCTTTTCAATTCTTTCTCTTTTACTCCTTCTAGGTTCTATATTTTGTTCGGCTTGTTAACTAGATATTTGAACATAAGAGCTGGTGGACGGAGTAAGAGAGAGATTGGAGGGAGAGGAAGAAATTCTATCTTTAAAAGGATATATATTCTCAAAGTAAACTGTATCTCTTGCTTCTATAATAGTATTGTTAGAGATTTCATTTACTTTTGAGTGAGTAACAAGAAATCTATTGGCATTGCTATCTAGGGCATATCCTATGAATACAGCATCTACAGTCTTAGGTCCAATCTTTCTCTTTTTAGGTTTAGGAATTCCTACTTTAGCCAGACATCCCCAAACTTTGAGATAATAGATCCTAGGAGCTCTACCTTTCCATAATTCATAGAGAGTCTTATCATTAGACTTACTAGGAATTCTATTAAGGATGTAACAGGCCGATAATAATGCTTCTTACCATAAATTATCAGGAGCACCTGAGCTGAGGAGCATGGCATTCACCATGTCTAAAAGGGTACGATTCTTCCTTTCAGCAACTCCGTTGGACTGTGGTGAATATGGAACAGTTACCTCATGGATTATTCTGTGTTCTTCACAGAAATTGGTCATATCATTTGATGTATACTCTCCACCACGATCTGATCTAAGAATCTTAATCTTTCTCTTTAACTGGTTCTCAGCTTCAGATTTATAGACCTTAAATCTGTCTAGAACTTCATCTTTGGTTTTGAGAAGATATGTATAACAATACTTTGAATGATCATCTATAAAGGTAACAAAGTATTTTCTACCACCTCGGGTCAAAATCATATTTGAGTCACACACATCACTATGAATAAGCTCTAGAAGGTCAGAGTTTCTTTCTACAGATTTGAAAGGTAGCCTAGTATGTTTGGCTTGAACACATATCTCACACTTGTGTTTATCATCTATTGGAGTCTTAGGAATAAGATCTAAGTTCATCATCCTTTTTAGGAAACCTAGATTCACATGACCTAATCTACTGTGCCATACATTTGAGGATTCCACATTTGAAACAACAAAGGAAGGATCTAAAATTTTATTCACGGTACTCAAAATAAAAAGACCATCTCTTACAAATCATTTTCTAATAAAGGAGTCATTCTTAGAAAATACTACTTTATTTGCTTCCATAACAATCTTGTACCCTGAAGCTACAAGGAGAGACCCACTAACTAAATTTTTTCTGATAGACGGCACATGTAACACAACATGAAGAGTCAGAGTTTTTTCTGATGTCATCTTTAGATCTATTCTTCCTCTTCCTATAATCTGTGCCACTGAGCCATCTCCTAGAGTTACACCTCCTCCATCTGATTCCTGATAGTTTAAAAAACAGGAGCGATCAAAGGAAACGTGAACATTAGCTCCAGAATCCAACCACCAATCGTCAGAATGGTAAGAAATGTTGACTAAGGGTTGATAGCTTACAGACCTAAAGGAACTAGAAGAGCCGTTGAGAAGCATGTTTGCTTCTGGTTTGGCTGGACTTTTCCCTTTGAAAGAGGTCTGGACAGCTTCTTTCTTCCTATGGAAACAGTTGGTGGCTATATGGTTTGTTTTACCATACACAAAACAAAATCTCTTCTGATCCTGAGTTTGACCAAAGGATCTTGGTTTATTGTGGGGATGGTTTTGGTGGTGAGGCTGAGAATTCTGCTTCTTCTTGAAAAGGTTCCTTTTTGGTTTTTGGTGATGATGAGGCTTGGGTTTACCTTGGGATTCTACAAGGTTTACCTTAGCTTTAGACTCAGACTTAGGTTTAGACCTAAGCCTAATTTGTTATTCTGTTCTAATTTTCTTTAGGACTTGAGCAAAGGTCACCCTGAGTATGAATGAGGTCTTTCTTGACATCAGACCAAGAAGGAGGAAGCTTGTCTATTAAGTAGGCTATTTTATACTCAGTAGAGAAGAAAGTGCCTTTGGCTTGAATATGCCTAAGGTATTCTTGGAATTCATGTATTTGGTCATTTATAGGTTTGTTATCTACCATAAAGTACCTGTTGAATGAGGATGAATTTAATCTTTCAATTCGAGCATAATCACAGCTATATTCATCTTCTAAGGCATCCCAAAGTTCTTTTGCACTTTTGTATTCAAAGAATATGTCATATAGTGATTCAGACAAAGCACTTAGAATTCTATGAAAGCAATCGTAGTCTATTTCCTTAGGGGTCTTGGGTCTAGAAGAACCAGAGGACTTGGATACACCTATGTCAGACTCAGTGTCATCAGAGTCATTTGTGATTGGTGTGGAACCATCAATGGCTGAGATTAATCCTAAGGTAATGAGCCAAAATTTCATCTGACTTTGCCATCTCTTGAAGAAAGTCCCGTTGAATTTTGCAGGTTTAGCAGTAAAAATCTCATCCTTAGCAGTCATGGTTGCAGATGAGGAAAGTCTGAAAGATACGAAATTACTCAATAACAATGTCCAATGATTTAGAATAATAGTTCAAGTGATTTTGCTAATCAATCTTAAAATCTTGAGTCTATAAAGTATAGATTGATTTGAGTTAGCTGTAGGAGCCGGTTCCCAGCTAGCGGTGGTCGAAAGACACTTAAATACCGTGTCGCTTAGGGCTATTTACACCCGGTTGACAGAAGGACCCTTTCGGCTTGTTCCTAAATTGATCTTTACTTTTAGAATCCAGACTCAAAGGGATTTGCAGTTTCACTTTAACTATTTATTTTGACTTAAATTGTTTAAAGGAATTGGAATTAACAATATGCCAAATAGAGTGAGCCAACAATACAATTTGTTATGTCAATACACAACCAAATATGCCTATAAACAAAATAAATAATAAACTTGCTTTAGCAATTCAAATTAATAGTACTCTTGCTTTGGCAATACAATTAAAAATTAAACTTGCTACAGTAACTTTATATTTATATCAGTTTGCTACCAACAATTAATATGTACTAAATTGCTGCAGTACTATTTTAACAGCAAGTAAGGTGCTATCAGCACTATAGTATTTATTTAGAATGACAGCACTATAGTTTATTTGGTATGTAGCAAAATGTGGTATAGTATGTTAGGAGGTTATAAATAATTTGCTAATAATCAAATATGCTAGTGTTTAACAGATATGCTGCAGTATTAAAATATGAACAAATTTGGTAGGAAATATGCTTTTATATTTGGTAACAAGTAATTCGTTTTGTTCTTATGTTTGTAAAACAAAAAAATTTATATATGTACCCACAGTAATCATAATTCGTTCTTGTTGTAATAAGCAGCAGTAGAGAGGAATATCTTTTGAAAAATTAGAAATAGTAGCTAAAAAGGCTAAACTCTTAGATTGTTGTAAATATTTATAATATAAATATAATATTTTTCAAAGAACAAGGAAAATAAGAAATTAAATTGTTACCGGCCTCCGGGGAAGTCGTGCACGAAGCACTGCCCTAAGAGTTTATCCGAGGTTTATGTGCAGACGTTTCTCGGAAGCTCCTAGTGGTAAAACCCCCTGACTACCGGGTTCTCTTCATCGCACACAACTCAGAGAGAGAGACCGAACTTAGCTCTGCCCAGAGCAAGGATTTGGAGATTAGAATGTCGTTTGAGAGAGGAGTGAAAGAGAGTTTTGCGTAGGAATATTTTCTGTGTAAAATGAAGGAGAAGGAGACCCAATAAATAGGCTGGAGCTGTGGCAAGGTTCAATGAATCTGGCCATAGACAGGTACTTAATGGCTCATAAACAGGCCATTAAGTAACAAATAAAACGTGTGAGAAAGGCTGTCAAACAATGAGTTGTGGCAAGGCAAGGTTCAATGAATCTGGACAGTGTCCCAACGTTCAAAATTTGAACGGTTCAAAAAAAGGAAGGAGGAGCAAAAAATATTTTAGGGTCCCAGCCCGAACCCAAAGAGGAAATCGAATCGGCATTCGGTGCCCACAGATGTGGGCGAGTACCCGCACCCGTTACGCGCGCCGAACCGAACCGAATCGAGCCGAGCTGGGCCGGGCGGCGGCGGCGGCGCGCTCGTGTGGCGCAAGGGGTTCCCCTCACAACAACTTTAATAGAGCAAAGAAGAGAAACTAATATATGTACACAAGAAAGGTTTGGCCCATCCGATATGGGACTAAAGAAAGGAAGGAGCTTGAGCTTTTGCTAAAGCAAAGCCAACACCATATACCCAAAAGGTAGGTCTACCTACTGTCAAGAGGCCACTTAGGTTTTATGGCATAACCATGGTTTCTTTGAACTTTCAATGCTTTGGAACGTCGAATGAAAATGGAAATGTGGTAGACAGGAATCCCAGTACGGAGTACATTGGGGGTAGGTTTCTTCAGAAGACAACACATTCATACAGGATGTGGCTTACGAATATTTTTGCAGGGAACAAATAAATGCATATTTTAGGGAATAAATATGTAGTATAACATATAAATGCATATTTAAGATTCACAGGTAATCAAGTAGAATAACATAACATGATCAAAATTCATTTAAAAAAAGGTCATAAGAACCAAATCAATCCTAGCAATAATATCCTTTCTCAAAAGGTAATCAAGTAGAATAACATAACATAATCAAAATTCAATTAAAAAAATGTTATAAGAACCAAATCAATCCTAGCAATAATATCCTTTTCTCCAAAGATAGCAAGTATTGGGTTCTAAAAACTATAACAAAAATTGAAGTACATAATGTATTCGCTTGCCTGAATGTTGATCTCCATATTCCAATTTGGCGGTGTTCCATGTTCTGTAACACGTGTTCCCATATGACAAAACATGTTTTTCCCGATTTATGGAATGCTACGCAAATAGTGAATTCTGGAAACCATAGGAACGACCTTATGCTTATATCTACCTTTTTTACGAATATGTTGTCAATACCCCTATTCTGTCGACCAGTTAGGTCGCCACCGGACGTGATGACGTACAAATCTAAATTGTACTTGTACAAGGCAAGAATGTGCAAGAGATAATTCTTTGGAACAAAAGATTAAAATCACATAGCAACAGAAAAATTGAAGACACGATATAGAAAGAAAATAACTTTTCATCAATAATTTGAAATGGAGTACAAGATCTTGATACAATTGAATTGTCGCCTTGGCTTACATTCATAAAAAAACAAAATGACAGACAAGTTGTCATGAAATAATATTATTATTCCATACATCATGCCCCTTTATGTACATTGAGATCAAAATGCCCTAAAAGAAATAACTTCGAAATACTTTTAAAAATAGATAGAGCTTTAAGTCTTTCTGAGACTTCTACTAGCTTCGTGGACTCGCGTTGTTCCTGACACCTATGGAAGGGGTCCGTACATTAGAGAATGCACTGCTAAGCGAAACCAACTCAACTCACTTAAACCAATACTGTAATCATGTGAAGCATATAATTATTAAGTGATCTTGCTATTTGGAACTATGATTAATTGAAAAGTTCATAATCAATGAAGTGAAAGCAGGAAACATATATCATATCACTTATAAGTGAATTTTTGACCAACAGTCGAACTGTCCTTCCCTGCATAAAATAAAAATTTAATAGTTACTTGCATAAGACATTTGTTAGCATATAGCCTATCTATACGTGGTCATTGATGAATCCGACATCATAAAGAACTACTACGTGGTATTACGCTACGCTATTCCAGTCCGGGTAACTAGCCGGACTTGTCCAGTAATACCTTGTGCGTGAAGCACATTCCACATAATTTCTCCTAGGTCGATTCAGTTTCAGTGTGCCAGATATTATTTCGAGGAAAGCCAAACCTTGTGCACAACTTGTGCATGACCATGCAATGCGTGAATAGTTTAGCTATTAAAATATATGCATGATACAGAAACTAAAACAAAGCAATGTAATTTTTTTTACTTTTATATCAGCTTATTCTCGCTATTCGGGATTGTTCCGATTGACGACCTATTGGTCCCAAACCATTTCGACTATTTCGTGGTACCGTACCATATCCATTCCGCTTCTCATACGAAATTTTTACCACATACAACTCGTGCATAAATGCATTTAACATTTATAGTTATTCAATGTTCCAATTTTATAGTATTACAACATGCATGTGGCTTTCATTTATCTGTTAAATTCTACTAAGCATCATCGATCTAAGAAAATTGCAAGGACAAAGAATTATTTTTGTTAGTGTGTGAAATAGAAAAGGACCAAAACCACCCACCGAGTAGAGAATTTGTCGAGAAAAATTGCTTCGCAACTATAAAAATATGATAAATCGGTATGTTTCTATTCTTCCTCTCTCAGAATTCTCATAAATGAATGCAGAAATCGATAAAAGTGGACAATAGAAATAATCGTCGAAAACAACACGAAAGTGATTTAATCAAACCAAATATCCAAAACATCCAAAGAAAACTACAATAAAAAGGTATAGGAAGATATATATATAGTTAGTTCGTCAAGACACAATATACTGCATTTAGTACTTAATCCAACATAAGTCAATCCATGAATAGAAAAGGTTCTTTATGCAATCATCCCGATCAATTAAATGCCGAAAGATCATTCCAATACTCAGTTTCGACTAAGTCAAACTAGCCACAAACCTACGCATAGTGCGTCACCCAAGGCAGGGTACTACATAATATGTCACTAAGGAAAAATTCTTCTTTGAAACTTTAAACAAAAAATCCTACCTCAAACTAAACAAACAAGGAAGAGTATTTCTTCCTAATCTCTGCCTCAAGTTCCTACGCTGACTCTTCAACTGAATATTTCTACCAAAGCACGCAAACTAAAGACCTCGATCGATTCCGCAAAACTCTCTTTCATGTCTAGGATCTGAACATGTTCCTCCGAATACAATAAATCTACACGCAGCTCTAGCTGATCAAAACTCACTACATGACTTGGATCATGCACGTATTTCCGAAGTTGAGAAATATGAAAAATAATTGTCACACCCGTTTCCCGATTTGCTCATTCTTCTTCATTTCCACTTTCTTTCTTTCTCCTTCCTTTGCTCCTTTCCCTCAAGACAAAACCCTAACCCTAGGGAGAGATGGTTGTGATCACTTGGACCGTGAGAAGTAAGAGGCTAGAAGCCACTCCAGGCAAGTACCTCTTGCTCAATGGTGAAGCCATAGCTTTTCAAATTTTTGCATATATGTGTTATTTAAAAATGTGTTTGATGAAAAATGTTCTCCTTGAAGTTCTCATCTAATTTAGTTCTTGGAGTTTTGGATTTTTATGGATGATTTGGAATAGATCTGAGTTTCAAGATTTGGATTTTCATAAGTTCCATGAGTTTTCTTGATTTTTATCTTGATTTTTATCTATTAAAAAAACTTGTTTTCAAAAATTAAATTATTCCATGTTGTGGAGAATTAAATTTCGTACGATTGAGACTTTTGTTTAACTTGATTTGGAGTTAAAATAAAAAATTTATGAAAAAACAAAATTTTCGTTTTGAGCTTTCGGCCATGGCTGAACCTGCTGTTTGGAGAAGATAAAGTATTCATATGGCCAGCAGAGCAAGCGGCAGAGAGTGTCATGCGGCATCATATGGCAGACTATCATGCGGCCTCATATGGCAGACTGTCATGCTACCTGAACTCTTTACAGCATACACCTTTCAGCATGCGACCATCTTGTTAGATGCATGATTGATTATTACACAAGTGTTCTGGAGCTAAGTAATTGGAAAAGTCTTAACGACAGGACTTATTGTGTTTCACTTACTGAACGAATGAGAACTTCACTTAGTCCGAGGATCATCCATACGGCTAGTAGTTTTCTTGACATTTTGGCCTCATATGGCAGACTGTCATAAGGCCAGTAGTTTTCATGACAGTTTGGCCTCATGTGGCAGACTGTCATGCGGCCTCATGCGACAGACTGTCATGCAGCCTCATGCAGCAGCAGACCATGCGGCAAGCAGCTTGATGAGGCAAGCAGATTTATGAGATGAGCAATTTTATCATGCAGCATAAGTTCTTTTTCTCTTGCATATTTCCTGTGATCGACTATTTTTCTTATCTATTTTGATATTTCTTTCAATTTTTTGATCCATTATCTCAATTTAGTAGTGGAGTATAGTTGGATGTTGTGCTTTACTATATTGACACGGGTTTATGATCCTCACTACACTGTGAATTGTTTGCGTATGATAAACCTATTGCATTTGGCATCGGGCAATCGAGTGTGAGTATTGCCCAATATATTGCATATCGCGGATACGATAAGCTCGCTAGTGATAACTCATGAAAATCTCGTACCCCTAACTCGTCATTATAAGAAGTTTCTCGAGTGTTCACGACTAGAGAACTTAAAATAATTTGGTAATGATTAGACAAGATAAGATTCACCTAGATCATTGAGAGGGAAGCATATTACGCTGCCGGCTACCCCGATCTCCAAGGGCCCCATGAGGCATGTGACAACCCTGCTAAGTAAGGACTCCATGACCTACCAAGTTTACGCGTGCTGGGACACTTACAAGACAAGTTTATGCTTACAAAAATAGTTTACGTTTATAAGACAAATTCATGACCACAAGACAAGTTTATGATTTCAAGACAAATTATGATTTCAAAACAAGTTTATGATTTTCTGACAAGTTCATGTTTATGTCAATCACAAGTTGTATTTTATTGTGATGTGTATTCTTTTCAAGACAAGTGTACCCTTGGCCATCCGGGTTGACTACAGTGTCGGTGGTAGCAATATTCTTCAAAACATACATTTGTTAGTAACTAGGTTGTGATAACCCTAGTTAGTTAATTACAATAAGCAGTAGAAATGCTTGGTCGTGCATGAATGTTTGCTATTTGTCAAGCTTGTCCTTTTATCTTATTCTTCCGACGCGTGACTAGGGTGCTAAGTTCTGCTCAGGTGAAAGTCTGCAACCCCGGTCCTTTTTTGGTTTAATAATTATGGTCCTGATCCAGAGTAGTTCCTATGCCCACTTGCCGCTCATTGCTTTATCCCGCTCTATTAGCCAGTTGTTTAAGTATTTCATTTTGTTGTTACCTTATTCTCGAGACGAGTGCATTGGTACCGTACATGTCTCAACCTGCATTTTAGTCTCTCTCTCTTATTTGTCTGCTAATGGTTGTGATGAGTTGTCTATCACCTTGAGCTCCTTTGTGGTACTTGTTGCTTGGGGTTCTGACCCCACTGGTTTTGTTTGGCCAGATTTACCTGAGGAGAACCAGGATCTCCCGTACTTCCGGCAAGATGCCTCACACTCGTACTGCGGCCGAAGCTCGCGAATGCGTTTCCTTCTTCCACCCCTCGTTTTAATTACTTCATTTTATGGTGTCAGCAAGGGGCACAGTCAGCTTATTTTATTTTTGAGACTACGGTCAATATGATGTATATATTAGACCATGGCTGATATATTTGATCATATATAATTATACTCTCCTAGTGCATCATTTTGTATTCACTAGCTTCATGATCATATGTGATATATAATTTGGGATGCCTCTTTACTTTCATGTATGATATAATCTTGAAATTGTTATTGACGGATTGAGATACTAGGAATTGTTGGCCGTAGGACTGACGTCATAACATGCTAGAGTCCAATCCATTTATTTTCTTGACAACCGACCGCTATACGACATTTTCATACCTTGTACAAAGTAGCTGGCCATGTCCGTCCTCGTATTTATCCAGTATTTTGGGAGCGGGGCGTGACAAGGTTTTAGTAGTGGCACATGCAGGTTTGTTTTTCGGACTTGTGGGTGGACTCATCTTGTTAGAATCTCAATCCTCTATTTAACTTTGATTGAACTCCACTTGTAACCTGTACTTCCCGCTTTCCTTGAACTGTAAACTTGCTTGACATAATTGTTTAATTCTCGTCCCTTATTGTTTGCCTTGTGTCGTTATCCTTCAGAGGCACCCCACTTGCTCCTCTTTCTGAGGGTTATGTTGCACCGCTAGTAGATCCAGTAATAGGCCAGGATCAGACCCCGTCGTTGAACCATGGACAAGCGCCAATAGCTCTTCATCAACCAGCTCCGCAAATCACGCAAGTCCGACCAGCACAATCAGCTCCGCCAATCTTGCCATGACGGCCAGTTCAGTCCGCTCCGTCGTTCATACCAGCCCAGTCAGCTCAGCCAACCCAACCAGCACCCCTAGTTCTTCAAGTACAGTTAGAGTAGGCAGGCTCGCAGGCCATGTTGGGGATGATCCAAGCTATGATAATGGTACATCAACAACAACTCCAACTTCAGCAATAAGTGGTCCAACTCTGCCAGTAATTTTAGTAAGGATGGGAACAAACTAACACTACTCTTTGCCAGGGAGTTAGAGTAGCGCTCGAGACCAGTAGGTGTTATATTCTCACTCGGCGTCCAACGTTAGTCGCTTGCGTCCAACCAAGTTACTCGGTATAGAGGATGCCGTTTCAGCAGATTCTTGGCTCCAGGATTTTGTTGCCATCCTGGATGCGACTAAGACCCCCGAGGATGAGAATGTAGCAATTATAAAGCTACAGTTAACAGATATTGTCTGAGATTGGTAGACAATACAAGAAATGGCGCTTCCGAAGCCCATTAATTGGAGGACATTCAAGGAACACTTCCAGGAGAAGTATTTCCACACAAGCATCAAATTCCAGCTCTAAAAATAGTTCATCAACCTCCGTCAACAGACGAGATCAGTTGACCAGTGTGCGGCCGAGTTTTGCCGACTTAGCCGATTTGCTCCTCATATGGTAGCTTTCGAAGAGGATCGAGCCAAGAGATTCGAGCAGGGTTTGTATTTAGAGATTCAGCAGTTCATGGTGGGTCACGATTATGCCACCTATGATCCAGTACTCAGGGCAGCTAGGTCCCAAGGACTTGCCGGCCAGATATTAGTAGCAAGGACCGGAGGCCAGAAGAGGTCCCACTCATCCATGAGAGGCATCAATATTCAGTCGTTACCTCCAACACCAGCAGTCAGAGCTCCTCTCCCGCCTGTACTTCCAGCTTCAACTATAACCTAGTGCAGTCCACAAGGCAGTAAGTAGCAGCAAGATGTAGTCACTGTGGCAAGCCAGGGCACACCAGAGATCAGTGTAGGAGGGCCAACGTGTAAACCCCCTCACCCAAAATAAATATTTTGTGTATATTTTATATTATTATAGATATTGAATTTCTTTAGAGTATTATGTTATTTAATTAGCAAATAAATTTCTTGATATATTTACTTATATAAATATTTATTTAGAATCATTTTTAGGTTATTTTAGATTTTTGAAATTAATTAGGATTTATTTGGATATATATAGTCTTAATATTAGATAGATGCTAATTTAGTGTTAATAGATATTAATCAGATTTTATAAATTATTTGTATTATATTTAATTATATTCAAGATTATAAATTATTGAGATAGATTCAAACTCTACTTTAAATTAATTCAAATCCTGAATCTACTAGGAAATCAACTTCATGCATATCCTATCCTTATTTAAATTCATCATAATCCTATCCGAATTAACCAATCATAGTTGTATTTAATTAAGTAGTCTCCACCATTATAAATACCTCAGTCTCATTTTCTACTAGTTATGACGAATTAAAAAGATGATATCTGCTAGCTCCGGACTCCAAATGTGCTTCAGTTTTTTTTGTTAGAACAAAATGAGGTTAGGTTTCTGATTATATAAATTGTTTTTCTAAATTATGAGTATTAAATTCTGGAAAATTTGTAGAGCACAGCATGTCCAAAAATAGACGTGTTTTGATGTTTTCGCGATTCCGGGAGAACCAAGAGTCAGAATCATGAACCGTTTAAAGTTTCGGAAAGCTAATGTCGAGATTATCAACATATATTTTTTCTAGAATTTAATTCGAAGTATTTACATACTGTTAATTCTGTAGAACTTTTAGGTTAGAATTTAACCATCGGTGCACAATACAAAATTTGTATGTGCCATAATTTTTAAACGAATTTGAATTTGGATGAGCTGTAAATTCCAGCATATTTTGACGCTGAAATCTATAGGAAATCATGCATAAAAGTTGAGTTTGTGTCGGTTGACTTTTTGGTCAACAGATTGCCTCGATTTGCGTGCCATGAGTCTCGAGTTGATAAAATTCAGTTTCTTTAGGCAAAATTTAGGAATTAACATAAAAATCAGAATAATAAGATTAAAATAAGATTTTAGAGTAATTATTCCAGAATTAAATAAATTAAAATAAATTATCTTTTGACGTGATAAATTTGTAATACATAGGCTATTTGGACTGTGACTTGGACTCTGATTCATACCAGCAGCAGGACCCCAGGCAAGATACCTTGCCAAATTGTTTACAGTACTTTGCATGCTATTTATAATTATGTTTATTTATTTTATTTTTGTATAGTTCTTGCATGTGTAGTTTTTCTCCAGTCATTACTATGTATTAGATATGTTGACACACACATAGCACCTAGTATCATAGAGGACAATCATTAGGTGTATGGGCTTTTAACTACTCTGGTAAACCGTAGTATATAGCTCGCACTACGGGCGTGTGTCGCGCTGGTCGCTACCCCCGCGGTATGTCAATTTTTGGAGTCTCGCTGGTCGCTACCCCCGCGGTATATCGATTTCTGATGTCCATTGACGTGTGTGTGAGTTGTGAGGTAGATCGAGTAGCCTACCCTTGCCCATACGTCGAAAAGTTGTCCTCATTTGCATTCATATAGATTATCATGTACAGCATACTTATCTATTTTTAAACCATATGCATGTTTACTGTATTCAAATTGGCTCGTATTTTCTGTATCTTGTGACGTCCCTCTGAGGACCTGGTCCGCTGCCAGGTGTATCTTTTCTTGAGTATTTGCAGGAGCGCAGATTTAGATGGTTACATGTGATCCGAGGATGTCTTCTCTTCGAGCTGTGATGGATAGCTGGTATTCTTATATTGTGTTGTGGTGTTGTACTCATATTGTATTTGCTCTTATATTCGAGTTGGTAGTGGATTTGTTTCCATCCAACTATCATTCTTAGATACTTCTTATTGAGATCTAGTTTCATAGATACTGGTTATTTATTTCTATATGATTTTGGTGGATGAGATTTAGATTTTATCCTGTGACTTGTATTACATTTTATACCACTTGTGGATTTTATATTCATATTACAGCGTACGTATGGAATTGGTTTCCATATATTGGAGTTGCCATATCCATGCGGCTGACATGCTTACGTGTCCTAGTCCTACGTATTTTTGGGACTGGGGCGTGACACAACGGCCAGTATCTCAGATGTGGGACATCTGACCATATAATTGGTTCATGCTTGCTTCTACTCGCTTCTATACCCTGAGGCTTCTTCAGTCTGACAGTTTGCCAGCTCCGCCTAAGACAGCGATTGAAAGCCCGAGGGGACCAACATTAGTCGTTCGACCACTAGCCAAGCGTCCTCTCCCGACGCAGACTCAACAGTTCCAGCAGCAACGTCCGGCTAAGTTGGCGCAAGCCCAGCAAGTTAGGACCACAGCCCCTAGGCATGTGCGTACAGAAGTATTCGGCAACCTAGATCAGTTGTTAGCTGCAGGCGCTACGATTTTGGGTAAGATTTCCGAGTTTCCCTTAGTTTGTCTTATTCTTGGGTTCTTGTCGAACGATCTTGCATTTTGTTGCGCTAGAGTGTAATAGTCGTCTCGATCCCTTCATCGAGCAGAGATGAGTTCCTCATCCTGCTCTTTCCGCCGGTACGTGATGTCCATCATGTGTCCCGATTGCGAAGATACGTCATGAATTAGAGTCATGACCTCGATAAGATCGTTGGTACCGACTTACCTCAAGGCTTGGCTCTTGTCCATTTTTGTGAGTCAGCATAGGCAAGCGAGGACAAATTTCTATTTGACTGGCTTAGGGGTATATGTATCCATATGCCTCAATTTTCTCGTGTTGTTATATGCAATTATTTACTTTTTGCAGTTATCTCTTCTTAGTTAATTGCTTGATGAAATTTATTTTTTTTATAAGTGACTTGTGATTTCTTGAGCCTCCTAGTATTTCCCAGCTCGACTAGCCTTGGTGGAAATTTTGAGAACGAAATTTTTCTAAGGAGGGTAGAAGATGTTACACCCAAAAATTTCTAGAATTTAATTTTCCTGATATTGTAGTTATGCTGTATTTGCATGATGGTTCCTGTCATTTATATTTTATTTTCTGTTGTCTAGAGAGACTACCCAAGACCAGTAGAATACCCATTAGCATTGCCATGGATCCGTGTCAAGAACCGTGTATAGGATGGATACCTGACTCTGTTCACTTTTGGAACCACTAAGCATATTTTGAATGGTTGAGATTTGTTGGAGAGTGTTATGACTAAATCCTATGGCTAATCTCATTTTCCTTACTTAGTATATATATCAGAGTTTTCTCTCTACTCCCTCATTCTTCTTTCTCCTTCCTTTGCTCCTTTCCCTCAAGACCAAACCCTAACCCTAGGGAGAGGTAGTTGCGATCACTTGGACCGTAAGAAGTAGAGGCTAGAAGTTACTCCAAGCAAGTACATCTTGCTCAATGGTGAAGCCATAGCTTTTCAAATTTTTGCATATATGTGTTATTTAAAAATGTGTTTGATGGAAAATGTTCCTTGAAGTTCTCATCTAATTTAGTTCTTGGAGTTTTGGATTTCGATGGATGATTTGGAGTAGATCTGAGTTTTAAGGTTTGAATTTTTCATGAGTTCCATGAGTTTTCTTGGTTTTGATCTATTAAAACTTGTTGTTTTCAAAAACTAATTGTTCCATGTTGTGGAGAATTAAATTTCGTGCAATTTTGACTTTTGTTTTACTTGATTTGGAGTTAAAATGAAAACTTTATAAAGAAAACAAATTTTTTATTTTTGAGCTTTCGGCCAAGGCTGAACCTGCTATTTGGAGAAAATGAAGTATTCATGCGACCAACAGAGCATGCGACAGAGTGTCATGCGGCCTCATATGGAAGACTATAATACGGCCTCATGTGGCAGGTTGTCATACGGTATAAACTCTTTGCCGCATACACCTTTCAGTATGCGACCATCTTGTTAGATGCATAACTGATTATTACACGTGTTCTGGAACTAAGTACTTGAAAAAGTCTTGACGACGGGACTCCTTGTGTTTCCTCACTGAACGAATGAGAACTTTAATAAGTCCGAGGATTATCCATGTGGCCAGTAGTTTTCATAACAGTTTGGCCTCATATGGCAGACTGCCATACGATTAGTAGTGGCAAACTGTCATGCATCCTCATTTGGCAGACTGTCATGCAGCCTAATTCGGCAGACTGTCATGCGGCCTAATACGGCAACAGTCCATGCGACAAGCAGTTTCATGAGGCAAGCAGATTTATGAGACGAGCAGTTTTATCATGCAATATAAATTTTTCTCTTCATATTTTCCTGTGATCAGCTATTTTTTCTTGTCTATTTTGCTATTTCTTTCGATTTTTTGATTTATTATCTCGATTAAGTAGTGGAGTATATTTGGATGTTGTGCTTTCCTATATTGACACGGGTTTATGATCCTTACTACACCCTAGATTGTTTGCGTATGATACACCTATTATATTTGGCATCGGGCAATCGAGTGAGTATTGTCCAATGTATCGCATACCGCGGATACGATAAGCTTGCTAGTGATAACTCGTGAAAAGTTCGTACTCTTAACTCGTCATTATAAGAAGTTCTCGAGTGTCCATGTTTCGAGAACTTAAAATAATTTGGTAATGATTAGACAAGATAAGATTCACCTAGATCATTGGGAGGAAAGAATATTGCGCTACTGGCTACCCCGATCTCCAAGGGCCCCATGAGGCATATGACAATCCTGTTAGGCAAGGGCTCCATGACCTACCAAGTTTATGCGTGCTGCGACACTTACAAGACAAGTTTATGTCTACAAGACAAGTTTATGCTTACAAGAGAAGTTTATGTTTATAAGACAAGTTCATGACCACAAGACAAGTTTATGATTTCAAAAAAGTTTATAATTTCCTGACAAGTTCATGTTTATGTCAATTATAAGTTATGTTTTATTGTGATGTGTATTCATTTCAATACAAGCGTACCCTTGGCCATCCGGATTGACTGCAGTGTCGGTGGTAGCAATATTCTTCAAAACATGCATTTGTTAGTAACTAGGTTGTGATAACCCTAGTTAGTTAATTACAACAAGCCGTAGAAATGCTTGGCCGTGCATGAATGTTTGTTATTTGTCAAGCTTGCCTTTTTATCTCATTCTTTCGATATGTGGTTAGGGTGCTAAGTTATGCTTGGGTGAAAGTCTACAACCCCGGTCCTTATTTGGTTTAAAGGTTGTAGTCTTGATCCAGAGTAGTTCCTATGCCCTCTTGCCGCTTGTCGCTTTATCAAGCTCTATTAGCCAGTTTTTTAAGTATTTTATTCTGTTGTTACCTTATTCTCGAGACGAGTGCATTGGTATCGTACAAGTATCGACCTACATTTTATTCTCTCTTATTTGTCTGCTAATGGTTGTGATGAGTTTTGTCTATCACCTTGAGCTCTTTTGTGGTACTTGTTGCTTGGAGTTCTGACCCCACTGGTTTTGCTTGGCCAAATTTACCCGAGGAGAACCAGGATCTCCCGTACTTCCAGCAAGATACCTCGCACTCGTAGGACTGCGGCTGAAGCTCGCGAGTGGGTTTCTTTCTTCCACCCCACGTTTTGATTACTTCATTTTGTGGTGTTAGCAAGGGGCATAATCAACTCCTTTTATTTTTGAGACTACGGTCAACATGATGTATATATTAGATCATGGCTAGTATATTTGGTCATGTATAATTATACTCTGCTAGTGCAGCATTTTATATTTACTAGCTTCATGATCATATGTGATACATAATTTGGGATGTATCGTTACTTTCATGTATAATATACTCTTGAAATTGTTGTTGACAGATTGAGATATTAGGAATTGTCGGCCTTAGGACTGACGTCATAGCATGTTAGAGTCCAACCCATTTGTCTTCTTGACAGCCATGACTATCGTACGACGTTTTCATACATTGTACGGAGTAGCTGGCCATGTCTGTCCTCGTATTTATCCAGTATTCTGGGAGCGGGACGCGACAATAATCATACACTCCAGCCAACGCTAGTAGTAATGCAATCCGATAAGCTACAAGTGCCACCCTCTCAAGGATTTCAAAAGAACCAACAAATCTCAGACTTAGATTGCCCTTGACTCCAAATCTCATCACACCTCCGCATGGGTGTCACCTTTAAAAACACATGGTCTCCCATTATAAATTTCAACAGTTGTCGATGAGTATCAGCATAACACTTTTGTCGACTTTGTGTAATACGAAGCCTATCTCGAATCATACGGACCTTCTCAACGGTCTGTTTTACCAATTCTGGTCCAAGTACATATTGTTTACTAACTTTATCCCAACATATCGGTAACCGATACTTCCTTCCGTAGAGTGCCTTATACGAGGCCATTTGAATATTCGACTGATAACTATTATTATATGCAAACTCCGCTAACGGCAAGTGAGTATCCCAACTTATCTACAAATCAATCGTACAAAGTCGTAGCATATCTTCAAAAATCTAATTCACCCTTCCATATGACCATCAATTTGAGGATAGTATGCAAAACTGAACTTTAACTTTGTCCCTATGGCCAAACTATAGACTATTCCAAAAATGCGACAAGAATCGCTCGTCTAGGTCTGAAACTATTGAAGTTGTGACTTCATGCAATCAAACAATCTCGTTGATATAAATCTGAGCTAACCAAACAACACTCCATGAGACTTTGATCGCGATAAAATAAACCGACTTGGTCAATCGATCTACAATGACCCAAATCGCATCATTTTCTCGTTACGTCTTCGGCAAGCCTACTATAAAATACATCACAATATGATCTTATTTCCACTCTGGATGACGAGATTTTGCATCTCCCCATGCCTCTAATTCTCTGCTTTTACTCTTTGACAAATCATATATTGTGACAGAAGAGAGCCACATCCTTCTTCATACCGTGCCACCAAAAGATTGTGTACATCTTCATGCTCCACGAAATCACTGCTGAAATCAACTTACGTATCTTCTGCAGGAATATGTCATCTTTTTGCGCGATCATTTTCTTTTTTTGAAAACTCGACTCTAGCTGCAGTTAAGCCACTTGTGTTCCATGGGTTTTAACTCAGAATTTGATATCTATTTTTTCCAATTTTTACAACACCTTGCTTGCTATGGAATGTTCCCACAAACTTTTGGCTCAAAACATCTGCCACAACATTTTCCCTGTTGGTGTGTATACAATCGACAAATCATAATCTTTAATCAGTTCCAACCAATGCCTCTACCGCAAATTTAATTCTTTTTTCGTGAATATATACTTTAGGCTCTTGTGATCAATGAAGATTTCATAAGCCACGCCATAAAGATAGTACTATCACAATTTTAAAACGAACACAATTGTTGTCAATTCTAAATCATGTGTAAGGTAGTTCTTTTCATATTGTTTTAACTGAGGCATAAGATAAGACTTTTCCATTCTGCATGAGCACACATCCCAAGTCAAGTCCCAATGTATCATTGTAAATCTGAAATCCCTGTCCCTTCTGGAAGTATAAGGATTGGGGCTGAAACGAGCTACTGCTTTAACTCTAGGAAGCTAGTTTCGCAGTCGCCGGTCCATTACTTTATCCAGTTCGGCTATGACATTGAATTCTGGGAGGTTCATATTCTTGAATTCAGTCTTCAGAGACTTTAAAAGTCGACTTCTTTGTCGTCGGTTAGGCTTCCTTGTCACAATCTTTTGAGTAGCGGTCACTGCAGTAGAATTATTATTGGTGGCCAATATGGAAACTATTCGAGTCAGAGTATTCATCTGCTTCTGTTGTGCGTCAAACTGTCTAAATCTGCGCATGAAGCTGTCTTTATTGAGCCTCAGCTTGTCGTTGTTGGGCTTCATTATGTTTTTGTTGCGCCTCCATCATGCGCAACATTCTTTCTATCAGGTCGGTTGAGGCTACCGCTCTTGAGCTACTCATATGGTTCGTTTTTGTCATTCTACCAAGAAAAGTAATTTTTCATTAATATTCAGAAAATATTTATGAATTTACTATATGAAACTATTATTTCATGCACTGCACATAGAAAAACATTCAACCGAGAAATCACATCAAAACTTCCAAAAAGAAAACAATTTTAAAATCCGAGGGAGTGAATCATGCTTTGATACCATATTATGTCACGTCCCGATTCCGTCGAATCACTAGGTCGTTATTGGTCGTGATGCCTTGTACAAGTACAATTTAGACTTGTACGACATCATGCCCAGTGGCGACCTAGCTATTCGACGGAATTGGCACGTAACATTAGAAATTTGACATCAGTCGACAGCTTGTTGCAAGAACTTAATCAAATTGTTCGACAACGGAACCCATTCTCATGGATATATTGGGATCCTCGATATATTCTATCCTCTATATATTCTATTTAAAATAAATTTAAATTACGTCCACTTAGATTTTCAACTGTCAAAAATTTTAGTACTAAATACAAATAATCTCCCTAACTTTTAAAAAACAAACATCCTTGTTATCCCAAATGCCCTATTAAAGTATCCACTCAACGACACCCTTCTTATGAAAACTACCTATTATAATGCATGGGGGAATATCATGATAAATTTCAAACTCATATGTAAAATCTATAGTAGCAAACCATTGAATCATTCCCACACAAATGCAATGAAAAGTGAGCAAGAGTGGATCGCCACATCGGCACCCACAAGTGGCGCATTGCATTAATATCACCACGGTGCAATAACAACTGAGCAAAGGTGGGCTAGGGTGTTTCTCAGAAGTAATGAAACATGTTTTATCCAATGTAGTGACAAATAGATAATAGACTATAGGATATATGACGTGATAGGGTAAGGAGTTAGTATATGTGAATATGATTATATTAGCTACTTGGTATATAGAATACTAAAAGGAAAGGGATTAGAGTTGGATACAATGATGATAAGGAATATTAATATAGTTTGTCTATAAGTAGGAAGATGAGAATCAAAGAAAACTAAAAAATACTCGATTTCACTAAGGCATAGCAAGGTGCTAAGGATCAAAAGGTCAATAAGAAGGCCTCAAGAATAAAATTAGAGTAAGTTAAGCCAACCTTGTGTTTTACGGCCGGGGTCATCTTTTATTATATTGTGGCCTAGTTACATGCTTACCAACATAATACACACAGTCCTTAACCCTCTTCTTCCCCTCTATACTCCAAATATAAAATCATCTTCTTCCCCTTCTTTCCAGGCATTGATGTCCCCCTTAGACTATGAAATCTACTTGATTTGCTGAGATAGAATTTAAGATCATATCCTTAGCTTATTTTTATTAACAACATTTTTTCCTCATTTTTAATTATTTTTAAATAAATCATAATTTTTAGATGCACAATATTTATATTCGAGAAACTTATGTCGGGACTTACTTCCCGCCCAGAGGCGGTCTAAACGCATCGTCTTGGATATTTTTTTTAAAAAAAGTTATGTGATATTATATGCCAAATTGTATCACAAAAGTAGTAGCAAATTGTTTCTAAAGACAATGGTTGGGACTTTGAAAAAAAACAATGGTAGAACAAGTCCCAAAGTAATTAAGTAAAAAGGGAATTTTCTACAAAGATAGACAAGTGTAGAAATAAGGAGATCTTTGATAGATGTAAACTAACAAAAAATGAGTTAAAAAATCAGTTACTGAAACTAAACTAAACTAAACTAAGACCTATGATTATTTCTAAAAGAGTTTGGAAACTAACAGCTAAACTGAGGTCTACGATTATTTGTATAAGGGTTTAGAAACTAATAGAGAAAAAGATATCTATAGGCTTGCTAAGAATAGAAAGGAGTAGAGACCTAGATAATATAAAATGTATTAAGAGTGAAGACCAAAAAGTATTAATAAAAATAAAAACGGTATTAAAGAGATGTAGATGAGTTATTTCCACAAGTTTTTTAACCAGAGGAAAAGCTCAACTTAAATACAGATTTAATTCTTGATAGGTCATACTAATATAAGTGATAGTTGTCAGTATTTATGATCAACCATTCATTATTATAGAGAGATTGAAAAGAATGTCACGCATAGAATCATTAAAACATAATGGTTGAAATGGAGTTCTTTTACAATAGTTAGTGATTGCATTATAAGTTTGAAGTTGAAAAGAAATTCATATAAGACTACTATATATAAGATCAACTATGCTTTATAGATTGGAGTTTTAGGCAACTAGGAAAGATGCTCATAAAATTGGAGTAGCAAAAATAAGAATGCTAACATGGACGAGTGACAACATATGAAAAGATATAATAAGAAATAAGTGTATTCGTAGAAAGTTGGAGGTGGTACCAATTGGAAGACAAAATGAGAGAAAATTGTTTACATGCTTTGGAGATATGCGACATAGACCAAGTGATGCAGTAGTAAGGATCAATATGTGATCAGCTATGTTGCACGAACATGGATTTGACATGACACATTTAAACAACAACACGGATTCGACACCTATTTTGGTATGTCCTAGTGTACATCGGAGTGTCTGTGACGCGTCCAATACACGCGTTGTGTCCGACGCAACACAGATATGACACAGAATTTTGGAGTTTCTATAACATGTCCAATACATTGATTAAAGTTTTAACGCACACTTCTTCTTGGTGTTACAGAGGACATCGCCCATACAGAGTTGAACGAAAGAAAAGAACCCCAAAATTTTGGGATAAAGACTGTTATTATTGTTGTCACATGTAATTGTACGATCTTGGCTTACCTGAAAAGTTAGAATTACATAGGACATGACCCTTACAAGAGCTAAATGGAAACAGCCAACTCCAAGATTTTGGGTTAAAGGCTTTGTTTCGTGTGGTCCTGCCTTACATGCCTTAGCTGAAAAGTTGGTTCCTAAGATCAATAATAAAGGCAAGCAAAAATTATGTGGATCACATAATTTTACATAAAATTTGTGAATTTTATAACATAAGTATATATATTGTCATATCACAATATTGGGTTTGCTTGATTATCATATTGTGTCGCATCGTGTATACACAACCCACAAACAAATATATTGGAAACTTTAATATAACCTATGAGGATATATTGAACATATTAAGCAATATATTGAACATATTAAGCAACGATAAAGAGTATCATTAACCATCTAAGTGATAATTTATAAAGTTGATGGCTAAAGGGCCGTGTAATTAAACACAATTTGGACAAACCATCATAAGTACTTATCCATAAATTTATCTGCTCAAACACCGTAAGGTCCATAATAGAAATAGAGGTCATTATGTTGCATAGACAAGGATTCTACACAACACTCGACACGACACGACAGTTCAGACACGGCAACACGGATTCGACACATATTTTGGTATCCTAGTGTATTTTGGCGAGTCTGTGGCATGTCTGACACAACAAGATGCGAACATGGCATGAATTTTGGAGTGTCCGAGCATCTTAGGCATCTGTTAATGAAACACCCAAAAGAAGAAGGAAAAAAAAGTCCAAAACGAGAAGAAAAATCTCAATAAATTGACAAAGAAAATAGAAAAGGTAAAAATTGAAATAAAAACAAAAAGAATGTATCGTATCGTACTGAACGATACAAGAAATTTAGATGAGTTTATGTCACATCCGATATACCTATACAATCTGTATTGCAAACCTTTTGTATCCATATTGAAAACCTTTTGTATAGTATGTACAATACTTATTATGTATCATACGAGATTAAAAACATAGATAAGTATATCCATGTCATCTATCTCACACATTTTATAATTAACTAAATCACAGGGAGCCTCACAAACAGCTAAAATTTATCTCCTTTTAATGCATTTACCACTATGCCGAATCCGATGTTTTTGCATGTATTAATTTAGAGTTTTTGTTTTTATTTTATTTGGTACGTGTACGTGGCTTGTAATTATGTCTTATGTTTAGACATATCAATTTTGTGTTCCATACATCCCCACACGTAGGTAAGTTTATCAATGAGCAATAAAATGAGCTTTATGCTTTGTATGAACATCTTCCATCGAAAAATAAAGTATTCAATTTCCACATCCTTCTTCTTTGTTTAGTAGCTTGGAGCTTGTTTATTGTTCCACTCTCGGAGCTTGCTTATTTAGTATGTTTTTGCAGGTATTAATTCAAACTTCTAAATTTTAACTTGAATTTTAGCATTGTGTTTTATAATGAGCTTTATGCTTTGTATGAACATCTTTTATCGAAAAATAAAGTATTCAATTTCCACATCCTTCTTCTACGTCGTCGTCTTCTTCTTCTTCTTCTTTGTTTAGTAGCTTGGAGCTTGTTTATTGTTCCTCTCTCGAAGCTTGCTTATTTAATATGTTTTTGCAGGTATTAATACAAACTTTTAAATTTTAACTTGAATTTATTAACTCCCTACTAATTTTATCTTATTAAACTAAATGTTGTATTGAGGTTGTGGCCTATGTTATCTGGACTCGGATACGGATGTCGAATACGGGTACATATTCAAGAGTTGGACTCTTCAAAACATAATTGAAGGAGATGAGGACTCGGCTAAAATGGATCCAAAATCTGGATACGGGTACGAGAATACGGCTATTAAAATAATTTTTTTTGCTAAATAATTTTTTTTTAGTCTTTTTCTTTGGTATCTAAATGTTATTTCTTTTCTGTTTACAGTAGTAGTGGAGCAGCCCATATGTATTTCTTCTTCTGTGCATGCCGCTTCATCTTCTGTGCATGCCTATGCATCTTCTGTACATGCATGTGTTGCATGCGGTGGAGTACTGCTGCATCTTATGTGCTGCATGCGGTGGAGTACTGAGCTAGTGTACTTCGTCTTCTGTGCTTTGCATGCATTGGAGCTCATCTTAGGTACTTGCATGCATTCTCAGCAAGTGACCACATGTTGTCATCAATATGTTCTTGTGACCATACGTGAACACTTACCAACTACAGATACATAGTTGAGTACTTTGTCTTCTGTGCTTTGCATGCAAATACCTCTCTCACACATTTTCCTATACTAAAAAAAATACAAACGGATTTTTTCGTTTAAAGTAATAATTTATAATATAATTATAAAAAACGGAAAAAGTTGGAGGAATTTGCATATGGGGGGACCACTCGTCAACTTACTTGGCGGGATGCTGAGTTGGATAGCATCTCGCCAACTGAGTTGGCGGGGCGCTCTCCTCGAGAGGCTGCTCGCCAACTCAGTTGGCGGGTCATGCTGAGTTGGCTTAGACCCGTTGCAATATGCTCGCCAACTGAGTTGGCGAGTAAGGATCCGTTTCCCGACCATTCCACAACGGCTATTAACAACAACGGCTATTACATTCTCCCTCTATAAATTACCTATCTCAACCAAATCATCTCACACTCAATCTACTTCCTCTATTTCCTCTCTTCCCTCTAGCAAACTCTCCAACACTCTCTATGTCTCTCTGCCTGCTGCTAAAGTTCATTTGAGTTTTCTGTAGCAAAAGTTCTCAACCGTCATGGATCGTAGGGTAAGAATTGTATGCTCGCACGGCGGTAAAGTAAATGGGTTAAATTACGAAGGAGTAGAAAGTATAATTTTTTTCAACTTATCCGAATATTAGTTTTGAAAATATACGTAATCATATTATTGAACGGTGTTCTATTCATTATGATTTTATTCTAAAGTCTATTTTTTGTTCTAATTGTTTTTTTAATAGATAGTGAAGATGCATGAAATTATATTCTTGAGATTAATTCACAATCACGGTATATAAAAATATATGTTATTAAAGTAGCAGCAACCTTAGATAGTAGAAATAATGAATATTTTTCTGAATATCAGCATGTTAGTTCGGGTGCTAGTTCTTCTCAACAAATAGTTTCATTTATCCAAGAAGGTCATTCATCTCCTGAATCTAACCATGGAGTAAGGATCCGTTTTGTCAGATCATCCAAGAATGGTAAAAGCTGCACATTTACCATATTTTCTGATGCATCGGGAAATAGAATTGCACCACATAAACAGAGCAGATACGCTCTAGTGCAACTAATGACCTAAATTTATTAAGTGTTATATAGAATTGCACCACTAAATTAAGTAATAAATAAATTTACTAATAAAAATACATACCCGAATTTCATCTACATCAACCACCCCATCAATAGTTTGATGTAGGTCCATAAAGTTGCCACGGAGCCATGTAAATTTTACATAATTGCCATCTTTTAGACCTGAAGGAGGGCTAACACCGAGATACCTCCGGATCAGATCAGATGCCTTTAAGTGCGGATCAAAATATATAGCATTACCTTTAATAGGTAACCCTAGTATATTCGCCACATCAAAAAGGGTGATCGTCATCTCGCCGAATGGGAGTTGGAAAGTGTTGTGTTCTGGCCACCAACGCTCCGCAAGGCTTACAACTAAATGAAGATCGTGGATTAAATATCTAACACGATCTATATAGTGGAATCCAAAGGATTCCACCAAAGCCTTTTGGACCGAATTTAGCTCCCACGTACGATAATTCCTTTCGGCCCGCCAATGTACATGGATCCGGGTTCGTAAAGCATGATCATGGTCGTATAACTATAAAAAATATATGCATTATATTTTGTGTTTAATTTTATATGCATTAATAAAGTAAACATATGCATTATAAAAAATATATGCATTAATAAAGTTGGCAACTTGTAATTTCAAAAATTATCTCGCTAGTAAATATTTGACTAGAAATGTGGTCTTCACGTTGCTTAATAATAAGCGCGGTAGTCGGTCCGCTAGGAATACGACCGTCATTGCGGGTAGCCATCGCCAGTAAATATCAGGAGGAGAAAGAGAATTGTGTTTGGGGGTGTGTTGTGTGAGGAGGAGAATGTGGAGAATGTGTTGTGTGAGGAGGAGAATGTGTTGTGTGAGGAGTGTTTGGGGGGTGTTTATAGGGGTAAAATGTATCCGTTGTGCAACGGATAAAAAGTAACGGTCAGCGGCTCACCAACTGAGTTGGCGAGCGGCCTCTCGATGAGAGCGCCCTGCCAACTCAGTTGGCGAGATGCTATCCAACTCAGCACCCCGCCAAGTAAGTTGGCGAGTGGTCCCCCCATATGCAAATTCCTCCAATTTTTCCTATTTTTTATAATTATATTATAAATTATTACTTTAAACGAAAAAATCTGAAATACAAAAGAATCCAACCTCCTCTCATAATGACATGTCTAAGTCATTCCACCTCTTCATCTTTCCCCATTTCTTCTCTCTTTTCCCAAAACCATCCCAAAGCACCCAAACGAACCACACAGCTCTCTCTCAGTCTCTGTTTCAATATTCAGCCCAACGAAGAAGAAGAAGAAGAAGAAGAAGAAGAAGAGGCGCATATTTCTCTCTCATTCAGTTTTCAACAACAAAGAAGGACGTCACCACCGATGGCAGAGGAGACGGCGGAGGGTCTCGGCGGAGGCTGGTGGCTAGCGGCGGAGTACGACGGTGGCTGCTCGAGGAGGTGGTTCTGGGGAGTGGAGACGGTGGTGGAGCGAAGGGGAGGCCGGGGTACGGTGGCGGCAGTGGAGGAGACGATCGAGGCAGCGGGTTTAAATAGGCCGCAGCGGTGGCGGTTAGGGGACGCGAAGGGGAAGAGGCGGCAGCGGAGCAGACGGCCGGTGATTACTGGCGGTGGGGATGTGAACGGAGGAGGCGGCGGCGGTTTCCGTGACGGTCGGGATTCGTTCAGATAGGGATTCGGGTAGGCGGGTTATCGGGTCGGCGGGTCAGCGGTTTAGGTCCGGATCCGACCCGCTAAGGTATGGGTCGGGTACGGATTGCGGGTACGGGTTAACGGGTTGATGAATCCGACCCGTTAGGGTTCAGGGTTGGTTCACAAAGTCCGGTCAGGGTTGGTTTGGTTCAGAAATAAATCGGGTTAATTTGGTTTATATTGGTTTATTTTGGGTTTAATAAATAACTTAGTTTTTAGGTCTTTAAAAATGGTTTCGGGGTCCAATAAATTTCAATAAAATTACCATATGTCTAATATTTTAATTTACATCCAAAAATATTATTTTCATAATATTTTAATATTTAATAAAAAATTTTAATTTATTTAATTCTAAAATACCTTGATTTTAATTAGTAAAAATTCACAGAAAATTCCAAAAAAAATTTGAAAATTGATTTTTAAATTTTTAAAAATCTGGGTGTTTACAATCTACCCCCCTAAAGAGGATTGCGTCCTCGCAATCAAAAAATAACCGGTCAGCAGAGATGACACGGTTTGCAAAATGGGTTCGAAGCACGACACCATCAAAGAATCATGATCAAGGAGAATCAAAGAATTATGGTTTAAGCAAAAGTCATAGGGAATGAAAAACATCATTTTTCTAAGCAATGAAAGTTATTCAAATTCAAGAGTGAAGGAAATCTAGTTAAAGCAAGAAAACTACAGCTTTTAGAAAAACTAGGTTATTATTAACAAGTTCAAAATATGAGGTTAAGGCTAAGGTCACGAACTAACAGGCACGTGCTAAAGCAAAACTAGGAATAAACTTACGCGTATTTGCTACTCTACGAGTCTGCGTGTCCTCCAAGGTCAAATTAAAAGCTTGTCCGCGTCCTTACGGTGGATTTCTCTGCTGCTATTGAGCCTGCTGGAAGAGTGCTGCTTGTGGTGCCAAGGGTGGCCTCGGCTGATACCCTCCTGGGGCTAGTGGTCTGACTCCTCCAACTCCCATCTGTGGTACTCCTAATGCTGGATAGACTGGCCTTGGTGATAGTAATGCTTGTCTGTTTAACATTAGTGCTCCCTCTCGATGCTCAGGACAATCCTTGGCTAAGTGTTGATTGGATCCGCAAATCAAGCATAATCTGTCACGACCCGCACTCGATATAGGGGTACGAGTGCGTGGGTACGTCCAGCCTACGCCGCAGCATCGGCGGTAAAACGCTGTCTAGGTCACAATGCTATCTAATCATTCTCACACGAGCATCCAACTCTATAAGGAATCACAGATATCACAATATAATATGGAATACTCAATCACATAAACTAAAGCACGATAAGATATCAAAGAAATAAATAAATCAAAATGCAACTCAAGTCTAAAATAGAAGAATCTAACTCAACAATAATATCCAAATCTCAACAAAGTATGTCGGAGACAAATCCGGTACCATAAACTGCTAATAAAAACTAACTAAATAACTATTGATCCCGGCTAGACCTCCCAAAATCACACCTGGCTACAAGGTTCAGCAGCTACTCTCCCTGTGGTCCATAAAATATCGGACACCCATCCTCTAAGGCGTAGTCTGGAAAAATATTTCCAGTCAGAATGGAGCAAAGTACATCTCTAATAGCAGTTCTACATCAATGATATAAACTATGTAGCAGTAAATAGATAGAAATATATAAGATGGATATATATGTACAAGAGATACACAATAAAGGAAATACTGGAAATACTGTAAATAAATGCAGGAAGGAACAATATGTCAATGAAGAAGAATACTATGACTAAGTGTGTGAGTACTAGCTTTAACATGTGACCGGCTTGGGAACTTGTACACGAGTACGGGCCTGGCTAGTCATACGTGCGGTGTATGACCAACACTAACATGAGAACAAGACTTGTACATGAAGGGTATGATCACATATTTACACTAAAATACTCTCCACCACCGACTGGTATAGTAGATCCAACCATGGTACGCTATGGCACGGGATTCTCTAAGAAGGTAGCAAGTCTCCTCGAGAATCAGTGTCTGTACATGCATAAGATAACCAATAAAACAAGACTTGTACACAATACATCATATACAAGGAATAACATCTCATGACGAGATCCGGATATACCAATCCGTGTAACCATCGTGTCAAGAAATATGAATATTTACACTAAATACAATGAACATAGAGGATATCATAAATAAGAAACTATCAGAGAATGTACTCGCCTGTGGTCCTTTGCTGGTATGAATCAGAATCCAAGTCACAGTCCAAATAACCTATGTATTATAATTTTACCATGTCAAAATATAATTTATTTTAATTAATTTAATTCTAGAATAATTACTCTAAAATCTTATTTTAATCTTATTATTCTGATTTTTAGGTAAATTCCTAATTAATCCTAACTTGCGTCTGCATTCCCTCTCAATATGACCTACCTTGCCATAGTATTGACATGTAGGTAGTATCTGCAGAGATGCTCTGGGTGGCTGGTGTAGGTGAGATCTCTTTGCAGTTTCTTCCTGTGGTGCTCTGGCTGGTGCTGATGTGAAAGTCCGCTTCAGGCTGGTCTCTCTCCTAGTGACGCGCTCCATGCGTCGGGCTGCAGCAAGGACGTTCGAGTAAGAAGTTGGTGCAACAGATCCGATCAGTCTCTGTAGCTCGAAGTTTAGTCCGTCAAAGAACTTCTCAGCCTTCTCTTCTTCTGTCGGGATCAAGGTAGGGGCGAAACAACTTAGACGAATGAACTCCGCGTTGTACTCTTCCACTGTCATATTGTCTTTAGTGAGGCGATTGAACTTGTCCCAAAGTTCTGATCGAGCGATGGCTGGAATGTACATCTCCTGAAAGTGTCTAAAAAACTCTTCCCAAGTGACTCGGTCTGGTCCGAGCCGTGTCTCCTCAGATAGCCACCAGTGATGTGCATTGTCTGTCAATTGCATTCTGACGGCAGTCATCCAACGTTCCCGTGGAAGCTCAGCTGCTTCTAATTGATGTTGAGTGTTGGTGAGCCACTCATGAACTTCAGTGGGCTCCTTCTTGCCTGAAAAGGTGCGAGGCTTCAGCTGGCAGAAATCGGTGATAGAGCCCGTCGTTGGCCGTCGTGCTGGTAGATTTGTCTGTTCCAGTGCAATTGCTAGGCTGTGACGCAGAGCCTCGTTTTGAATTTGTTGTTGAGCTTGCATCATTGCGTAGATCATTTGAAATATTTGTTACCCGTCCATAGCCTGCCCTTGTGGGAATACGGGCATTGGTGGAGTAAACTGTGGCGGAGGTGGAATGTCATCTTACTGGATTATCGAGGCATGTTGATTTGCTTGACTGCTTCGGTGTGCTGATTGACCTCCATCCACTAGTGTTACTTCATCTTCGTTGGTTACCACAGCATCTCGTGGTGATCTTGCAGGAGTCTCGTCGTTTGATCGTTGATCCATTACTTTGCATCCAAAAATAAATAATAAGAGGCGCACAGGAATCAAGGTAGGATACAAGTCAAGAAATTGATTCGAATCCGATATAGTGATCAAGAACGATTCAAGCAAGTGGATGAGATCCTTATCATATTCTTATTGCAGGCTTGCTCGGTTCCTAAGTTGAAACCGAAGCAATTTAGTCGTTGACCTGCATGGGCCACCATAAAAACTATGTCACGTCCCAGTCCCAAAATATCGAGGGACTAGACACGTGACAATGGCCAGCAGCACACACCGATAGACAAACCCAATTTAATGGACCCATCAGGATGTACTTAAGCTGTAAAACAACAATAATGTCTAATATACTAATCTCATCCACAGAAATAAATACAACAATATCAGAGTATTAAGTAATATCAAATCTTAATAAAACATAACTCAGGGAACAGCCCGATAATAAGTTTGATACAATAGTCAAGATACAAGAATAAAGATAACAACATCAAATACTGAGTATGGATAAAGCATATACTCAGGAGAAATCCTCGGCGATCACCTCGTCCTCGAGTTCTGGTACTGCTCCAATAACTGCTCTTGTTCCTGCTTCTGCTCCTGCTACTGCTCTTGTACCGTATACCTCGGGATAGATCCCGTCTGCTAATCCTGGGGACATAATCCGGAATTCAGGTCCTCAGGGGACATAGCAAGGTACAAAATAACACAAGCCAAAATAAATGTAGTGCAATAGTAATGAAACAATAGGATAAACTATGTAACCATCTATATGAAACGCAAGTGAGAGCATCACTAGACTTAGGCTGAGACTATGACAAGCTCTGTGTCGGGGAGCCTGTAGCAGATATACTATGTAATTTACTATGTAGTGGGCCTATGGCACCATAATAAATATATATATAAAATCAGCCTGTAGCCTGTGTCTCTCCCCACCCAATGTAATCACACGTCTCATGTCTACGATGTCTCATGTCCATGTCACGCAAGATCATATCTAATACAGCAAGTCATAATGATAGCTAAGCACATGCTATATCTATGTCATGAATCATGTAACCAATACAGAATTACCATGAATATCTCAGAAAGATTCTATCTCATAAATAGTGTCAGGTATCCTGGATTATGATGTACTTGATAAGGCAAGCACGAGAATATATAGGGTCTCGATATCCATGTCTATGTAACATTACACAACTCTGCGTACAGTGTTGACACCCGAATATTATTCGGACACTAAGTAATGTCACACGGTCCTAGGTTAAGCATGTAAATCATATAAATAAATCAAGATAATAATATGAAGCAGGTACTGCAAGTTTGGCAAGGTACACTTGCCTGGGATTCTGACTCCAACTGTAGCTCTGGTATCAGCGGATTTGCAGGTACTCCTCCGGTTGCTGAAATAGATATTACCATCAGGTTCAGAAGACATCAAATAGCTAGAATTGCATGTCCTTGAGTCCAATTTGGACACAGGGGCAAAATGATAATTTCTGGTCAAAGCGGGGTCCACATGTGACCCACTTCGCACCGAGAAACGTGCCAGAGACAATATTCTCCAAATTCGTCAAACTTAGTATCAACAAGTCCAGAACGATAATATGAACCCAATGGAATGTCCAGAACTAGATTCCGATGAGCCGATCACAAAATCGCCCGTCAAGTGGAGCCGTAGGGTCCACGATACGCGATTTTGTCAACGTTCTCAGAATCGAACCAAACTTGCGTCACAGGACCAACGTATTGCTACGAGTCTGATGGCACAAGTTTCGTTTCGATACGATGTGCGTACACAAAGTTACTACGAGTCCAGAACAGGGCCGATATGGGGCGTTGTCGACGGATACGCGTTGATTCCGGTGTGCACGCACATCCAAATCAACTTTCGCAAAATCTCACACGTCCGTATTAACGGCGCGCACCTTTCGGTGAAGTCCGTACACGACCAAGTCGTCCCGTTTAGCGGGGCGCACCCAGTTCCGGGGAAAAATAGAGTAAATATTTTCCTGATTTTGGATCGCAGTTTGCATCGCCATAGGACGCGATACCCCGAACAAGTTGTACGGGTATCGAGAGGGTCATGCAGTCTACGCGTCACAACAGACGGAACAAAAAATGGGGCAGCGAGGAGAGAGATACAATCACCTGAACAGGGCTCCGCAGAAGACTGAAAACGCGATTTCGTGAGGCGGCGCGACGCTCGGCCGACCGGCTAGGGCACGGTGGCTAGGACAAGGCTGTGGAGTCGCTGTGGTCTCGATGGCGGTGCTGGAGGCGGACGGAGGAACTCGTCGTGGCCGCGCGGTGCTCGACGGAGGAGGCGCTAGTGGCGTCCGGGGCTGCTACGGTCACGGCGGAGCTCGGGGTGAGTGGTGACTGTGGTGGGGATGACCGATGGCAGAGGAAACGGCGAAGGGTCTCGGCGAAGGGTCTCGGCGGAGGCTGGTGGCTAGGGGCAGAGGACGACGGTGGCTGCTCGGAGGGGGTTATTCTGAGGAGTGGAGGCGGTGGTGGAGCGAAGGGGAGGCCGGGGTACGGTGGCGGCAGTGGAGGAGACGATCGAGACATAGGGTTTAAATAGGCCACGGCGGTGGCGGTTAGGGGAGGCGAAAGGGAAGAGGCGGCAGCGGAGCAGACGGCCGGCGGTTACGGGCGGTGGGGATGTGAACGGAGGAGGCTGCGGCGGTTTCCGCCGTGGTCGGGATTCGTTCAGATAGGGATTCGGTTAGGCGGTTTATCGGGTCGGCGGGTCAGCGGTTTAGGCCCGATTCCGACCCGCTAAGGTACGGGTCGCGGGTACGGGTTAACGGGTTGATGAATCCGACCCGTTAGGGTTCAGGGTTGGTTCACAAAGGCCGGTCTGGGTTGGTTTGGTTCAGAAATAAACCAGGTTTATTTTGGTTTATATTGGTTTATTTTGGGTTTAATAAATAACTTAGTTTTTAGGTCTTTAAAAATGGTTCCGGGGTCCAATAAATTCCAGAAAAATTATCCTATGTCTAATATTTTTATTTACACACAAAAATATTATTTTCATAATATTTTAATATTTATTAAAAAAAATTAAATTTATTTAATTCCAAAATACCTTGATTTTAATTAGTGAAAATTCACAAAAATTCAAGAAAAATTCTAAAAAATGATTTTTAAATTCTGAAAAATTTGGGGATTTACAGTCTTAGTCTCTCTCCATTGCATCAAGATGTTCTTGGCACCGCCCTCTCTTCTTAGACCCTGAGCATTCTTCTCAAAATCGTTGGTTGTACAACAGAAACGGATAAGTTAGCAACTAACAATAAGTCTCCCAACCAAACCATTGGCCCAAATAATTGTATGAACCATCTCTTAAGGATATTGTTAAACCTCACTATATGGAATAACTCGTCCACAAAAAAACTCACATAATACTTGTATAGTTCAATTTGGATTGGAGGCATAATCGCTCGTCTTGAATTCTCTTTAATTGACATATCTCACTATTGTGGAGCGAATTTGAGAAGAAGGGTCTAAGAGAGGTAAGCACGAATATAAGCTACTTTCAGGCATCTCTTATTTTTCAAACTGAGAGATCCATGAATTAAGATCCTGATACAGATAAAATTGGTTCAATAGGAGTAAAATGAAATTCAGAAACATTTGGAACATTACACCATCATGTTGGACTAGAGTCCACTTGGATGTGTCATAGTTACCTACCAAGCATTCTTGTATTCTGGGAGCATATCATGAATTTTTATTTTTTTTTATTTTTTTTTTTTTTTTGAGATGTGGGAGCTTATCATGACATATTGGTCATTCGAGGTGGTATGTAATAAATGTTAACGTAAGGTAGCAAAGTAATAATGGTTAAAAGGTATTAAGGGACAAATTGGAAAAACAAAACAAAAACAAACTTCAGATACTTAAATAAACAAAACCATGGGCCTAACATGCTAACATATATCAACATACAATATAATAAGAAAACAAATAAACAAGTACTTTTATTTAGATATTATATTCAATTTTAAGAGGAAATATATTTAAGCAAAGAAACTATTTAACAAAGAACTGTCATAAGTGTTGAAAAGTCACGGGACATTGACATTCCACCATGTTAAAAACAGCTTTAACATTTAGGTACTTAACCAAAAATATCCCTATTTGAGGGCATGTACAAAATTATTAAAAGTTCAGAGGAATCTGTAATCTTTTCGAGGAAAAAAAACAAAAACAAAACCCAGTTATCTCTGGTGCAATATAAATGTTGACTTTCATACACACAAAAATATAAGAATTCCTCACTGGTTTGATAGGAAAATTTTAGATAAAACACCCATTTCATGTTGCATTTCAATTATTTCTCCTATAGGAATTTCCGAGTACCTATGGTGCATGCGAGTTGGTAAAAGTTGCGAGGGGCTTGGTGCTACCTTGAAGCAACCGCACCAACCTCTCCCGTTATGGAGCTGGGACTCGAATCAACTTTTTGCATTGCGACTATATAACATTAACGATACTCCACAACCACAGAATACAAGGCTAATCCTTTCTAGTGCAACCAAAGGCCCTTTCTCAATAGATGAACTAAACCACAGTAAACTGCAGAGGCCAGAATGTAACTGTCAATTACAACATATCACTATTTTAACATTGATCATAGTTCGAACTTCAATGAAAAATACATGTGCTATTTCAACTACTCATCCAACTAAAGGATTATTTGATAACAATGGCAGTAATCTTCTCCGAGTAAATCAAGCTACAGAATGTAGTTCAGTTCATGTGTACTTTTCAGGCTTTAGGACGCTAACATAAGGCAGGTTCCTGTAAACTTCGGCGTAGTCCATACCATAGCCCACAATGAAATAATCTGGACACTGTGAAAGATATAGACTTCGTCAGTTTTAGGAAACTCATAAATAAAGATTGACAAACAAAGTTAGAAAGACTTTGGTACTTGAGTGAAGCTAAAAGAGTAGACTTCATCAGTTCAAGGAAACTCATATTTGCAGTCACGTGATATTTGCAAAATGCTACAAGTTAGATTAATATGAAATCAAAAGCATCAAGGACTATACTAAGTGGTTCATAAAATAACTATCGTGGAGAAACCAGATAGGAAGGCCTTTGGTGAGCTATAGTTGACTGATTGTCTACTACTAACATCGCCCCTCTCTCATGAAACAGAATGATATAACTCGTGGAAACAACAGACATGAATATAATGAAACATCAAAATCACTCACAAAACAATTATGCTAATAAGCTATAGTTACAGCAGATGAGAAACTTCAGAATAGAAAAAACAGATGTCCTTAGAGACCAGCAGAGGGACTTTTCTGAAGGGTTAATATCCATCAATTCACATTCCAAGTATACACATGCCTTAGAACCATAGTCACAAGTTTGGTGTGAGGGTATTCTTTGCAAACGGAAAACAGATGCATCCGCACGTACCCAAGAAATGAGGTCTTGGAAACATCACAAAGAGCATCTATTATTTAGATAAGGCATTGTCATTCCTTCTCTTTGGCTTGAATGTGTCATAGAGATGGAATGCAATTTGCTTGAATGTGCTTATTGGTTGCATGAGCCCAAACTACATATAACCATATATCCAAAAGGTAGGTCTACCTACTGTCAAAAGGCCACTTAGGTTTTATGGCATAACCATGGTTTCTTGGAACTTTCAATGCTTTGGAACGTTGAATGAAAATGGAAATGTGGTAGACAGGAATCCCAGTACGGAGTACGTTGGGGGTAGGTTTCTTCAGAAGACGACACATTCATACAGGATGTGGCTTACGAATATTTTTGCAGGGAACAAATAAATGCATATTTTAGGGAAAAAATATGTAGTATAACATATAAATGCATATTTAAGATTCACAGGTAATCAAGTAGAATAACATAACATGATAGTTTTATATTAAACGACTATCTTAACCCTCTGTCCTTAGTAGAATGATGTTTTTTTATAAACCTTTTCAAATTAGTATTTTAAAAATAAACTAAATAAACCATCAAGCCAAAGTAACCAATTTACATAAAATCGCTCTATCAATTTCCATAAATTTAGTAATCAAAAGTTAGTGAGATGATATAAAATTTCAGTGCTTTGCATGCATTGGAGCTCATCTTAGGTACTTGCATGCATTCTCAGCAAGTGACCCACATGTTGTCATCAATATGTTCTTGTGACCATACGTGAACACTTACCAACTACAGATACATAGTTGAGTACTGGAAGAGTCTAAAGTTGAAACCGTGATGGAATCGTGCGCTAATATTTTTTTATGTTTATTAATTATTGTTATCAAAATTTATAGATATCTAATATTTATTAGAATTTATAAAGTTCCGTTCAAAGTTACAGAGAGATCATTCGCATGGTAATTTTTATAATGTCAAGATAAGTAATTATTACTTTCTTATTATTTTGATGAGCGTATATTAAAATTTCTCCATTTTTTCAAATTTTTTGTTTTTTCTAAAATTTGGGTCTTGCAGGGAAGCTCTTCCGTTGCAGGGAAAACACGCTCAGATTTTTGTCGACAAACACATGTGTCGGCGACTACCGCTTGAACGATTACTCTCGACGGATCCACTTCCCCTCCGCCTTCCCGAGCCCGTTCGATTTCTTCTCAAGGTGAGTTTCCCTCTCCTTCCTCTTTATTTCTTCCTTTCTTTTTTTAGTTTTGTTTTTGGAATGTTTTCTCTCTCTTCAGAGAACAGGTATTATAAGCGAATAGTGGACCGGGCTCTTTGAAAATATAAAGCATGAATTAAGTTTATTTGGGCTCACTCCAATAAATAACTTAAATTAGTAAGAACAATTGGGCTTTGGTCCATCTTATAAAAATCGGTTGATTAACTTTTATATATATATATATATTATTGTATTTTTTTAATTAAAAAAAATCTAAACCGACTAATCCGACTAGTCTCCCCGGTTAATCCCTAGTCCCCGCAAACCGACTAGCGATTTTTACAACCTTGTCTAAGACTAAGACTTATCAATTCGATTTAGTTTTCTTACACTACTATATATCCAAGGATATCAAGTTAATCTTAGAATCGTTAGACACCACCAATCACCCCACATGTAGTAGCAACTCAGAAAAACGGGATTAGAAGTGAACAATCAGTTACGTGATATCCAATGGGAATCGGATCAAACCTCAAGGTGTAACTAAATTTTCTTCTGATGTCAACAATAGTACCCATCGGCTCTGTGCTAACCAACAACAAATGGACACAGGTACGGACGACCAAGTCTGACCCATAGGTAACAGAAAAAAGTTAAAGAGGACCATTTGAATTAAAAAGTGGGGAATATGTTGTTACTAAGAGAAATAGAAAGATTTTTGTGATTGCATATGTTCTCTGATTCCTTGGGTGTGGCTGGTGACAGAGGATTCAGAGAAGGAAAGCCAAGAGAATAATAAGAAGGGGCAAATTGGCTGTAAATTGCAATATAAAACCCTCAACTTAGATAGCTTGGCAAAAAGTAGGGAACTTTTCATAGACTAGCCTCAATTGTCCTCTCAAGTACCTCAAAAGTATATCCTGAGATCTCTGCAGAATGAATTATCAATTTGTCAGTCAATAAGAGCTCGAGAGGGGCAGTGTTACTCAGACACTTGGCATAAGTGTCAAGTGCCCTGGTGTCTAGAAGTGTCATACAAGGGAATCTAGAAAGCTTGAGTAGAGTATAGAAGGGTTTCGACTACATTGATTCATTGCATAGGTTAGGAATATATTTTATACTTAGGTAAAGACCTAAGGGAGCAATTAAATTTAACATAAAATTAGAAATATGAGTTATGAAGACGTTTAAAAAGATTAGCAATCTATTAGATACCAAGCTTGATGGACTTTATGCTGGATTAGAACTAAATTTGGCAATCATGATGTTAGGCAAGGTAGTCAAAGGCGCAAGGCGCCCTCGAGGCACAAATGGTCCATATCGTCCAAAACGTAAGGCGCACTAATAAGACGCGTGTCCGAGCGGAACTAGAAACAATAATAATAATAATAATAATAATAATAATAATAATAATAATAGTAGTAGTAATAAATTAGTAAGATAAGAAATAAAAACAAAAAACATATTAAAACCAACAAAAACATGCTAAAACATAACCAAATGAACTAGCAGGGTAGCAATAGTAGTAGCAGTTAACAGAACTAACAAGAATTTGTGTTCTCTAACAAGAAGTAACAAAATGAAAGGAACAAAAATTGTAAAATAAAAACAGAACTAATAGAACGATCATTCATCTTCATCAAACTCCATCAAATCATCATCACCACAAATACTCCCATCAGTATCATTTTCTGTCGGATTAGCCCATAGAGCCAAAATAAGAAAAAAAATACATAAGGCATGTTGTGTGCCTTATTGTTGGCGCCTTGCTACGAGCCGCACCTAGAGAAAGGTGCCTCATCTAGTGAGGCGTGAAGTGTTGTTGGTACGCCTTGTTGCGAGGCGCTCCTCTGACGCACCTTTGACTACACTAGTATTAGGGAAGAGACTAGTACTAACACTGAGAAGAACACTAGTCTTAGGGAAGAGACTAGTACTAACACTGAGAAGAACACTAAGGATGTAGTTGAGCATCTGCCTAACTACACAAGCAGAGTTCTAACCCAAGGTGTTTATATTTTTATGAGTGTCCATTAGTTGAATCTAGTGAACCTATCATAGTTGAAACACACATTAGATCTATGGTTGAAACTAGGCTAAGTTTAAACCGAATATAAATTTTGACCTTTATATATATATAGACATGTAAATAGACATTTGATGATCCAATTGTTCTCACGCTATTGTACTTACATTCTCATCAATGAATTTAAGGAACATAATAGGCTATGGTGTTATTATATAGTGATACACGATATGTATCTTATGATACTATACAATACGATATACTACTATTTCGTTGCGTATTTGTTAATCTGAAACGATACACAGGCTAATGGGTAGTATCTATTATTTTATTTGGGTCATGTAATATACTTAGAATCTGGATTTTGAATTTTTTGCGGACATAATCCTTTTGTTGAGCTTGCCCCTATATTATGCTAATTCTTTAGACGCACTGTTTATTGAGGTGCTAGATCTTACGTCCCTAGTGGGCATCATGCTTCTTCTATCTCCACGATCACCAGTATGACCATGGGGTTCCGTCATCTTTTCAGGAGCCTCTATGTAGACTAGAGCTAAAGCAGAAGCCAAGCCTCCGTCATGACCGATTTGGAGCACATCAACAGGAAAATAATTCTCGGACTTCATGCTTACATGATTCATTAGCGGATGAATTTTTCAAAGATGGAGAAAATGATGTGGGTACGTTAGTTGATTCAAATTAGATTTGTTAGGACATTTTTAGTTATTTTAGATTTTTTTACATAAATATTTACTTGATAGTTATCTTATTATTATTTTTGGGCTTATCCTAAAATATGGTTAATAATGTACTCTTTTTATTTAGCTTTATCATATAGTTAGCTTTATCGTACCTATATAAAGGCATAGAAACAGTTGCAAAAGATGAAGAGTCAGTTGATGAATGAGATTAAGAATTGAGTTAGAAGTTTGGCAATAGCGTGAAGCCAAAATTTTAATCCAATAAAAAATCTTGTACTGCTCATCATCTTCCTACTTTATTTCCTCCTAAAACCCAGAATCTCTGTTAATTCGTCGAAGCAAGTACAAACAAAACCAATGACGAGTTCCTCACATGTTTCTGACGACGTCCCATCCTGATTTGTTCGGATTCTTCACAATCTATGATCAGGTCATATTTCTTTAATTAAATAGCTTGATCATATAATCTGGTTAGGATTATTTGTGGTTAGATAAATAATAATTATTGCTCATAATTTAGCTTTCATGCTATCTCAGAGTTAAATCCCTGAACCAAAACCATTTAGATCAGCCTTATAGTCTAGTCCAAATATATCCCACAAGATCCTTCAAAATTGTCTTGATGTATCTCTTGCCAGTTATCATAGTCATCATACAAAAATTACACCACAAAAGTCAAATCTTCCTATCTTAATATTACTGGTGGCAGCTTTGAGTTTGTTGCTTATACATACATGGCCATTTAAACAATTTGCCTAGATGTATCTACAATACATGTTATGCCTTGGAAATAAAAAAATATACAGAAATGAAGTTACTAAAGTTAAATTTTGAAATAGATGAACATCCTCCAAGAAAGACCGAGTAAAAATTCTTACTTAGCAGGAAAGGACTATTAAGGTAATGGCTGCACCAAAAGGCCAAAGCACTGGGCAATTTCAAATAAAAGTTAAGGTACATGCACATGATTGACAAGTGATATATATCCAAGAAAAAAACGTGGAGAATTTAAAGATAACTACAGGAAAGACTATTTACCTCAAATCCACGATAAAACTTCCCCTCCCCGACTAGCTCAACAGAAACTTGCCTTCTTGCAGGTTTATCAAGAAAAGTGCAGACAGATATAGAGTGTGCTCCTTTTGATTTGAAGTGGGATATGAGACATGAAAGCGTATTGCCAGTATCCACAATGTCCTCAACCTATAAGGAAAAGTATTTTTGCAGCAGTCTTGTACTAATAGAAATAAATATGGAATACATATTTCAGGGTGCACGGTAGAGTAAAATTTCAGATTTGAAATTTAGTGATTTCAACCAAGGAAATAAATTTCAGGGTGCACGGTAGAGTAAAAACAAACTCCTGAACCACAAAATGAAAATTCCATGCCCTTTCAAACAATGTTCTTAATTATATCATTTGCCAATCCTTCTGATAAAATAAAACTCAAATATGGAATACATATTCAATAGAGCAAAGCCCAAACCTTAATCAGTGTACTTAAACCGAGGCCAAAAGATCTGTAACATAGCAAGTATTTAAGTAATCAGCCTCTCCCGGAACAGTATGGACAAACCTGACCAGAAGCTACGAAAAAGATGGTATAGGACACAGGCAGGAGTATTGGCTTAGCTTCAAAATACTTTGGGGTTTGTTGGCCTGAAACATGCGAAAATGAGACAAACTTTGCCAAGCTATATACTTTATTTTGTTTGGATTTTCATGGTTTGAACTTAAAGCTATGTAGTTTATTTTGTTTGGATTTCACTCTCATGCTTTGAAATGACTTTCAAGTTCTTATATGATTTTAATTAAATCATGCAATTAACTATTCACCAAAACCACCATATAAGCATTAGTTAGTGGTATCGGCCTATACCGATACGGGTTTGACATGTCCCGATCCTATACCGGACGATACCGATACCGACATTGGGTCTCTTTTTTTGTCAATTCGACAAAGAAATAGAACGAAAAGACCAATCATAAGGGTGTAAAAGCGTAGTAGGATTGTAAAAGCATATAAAAGAAGAAAACATATATCGCAAGTAAACCAATCAGCAAGGGTGACTACTATTTTATTCAATTTCAAAACTAATAAGAAACAACACATGCGATACTTAAAATTATGTCTAAATGTATAAAATATTTTTTAAGAAATTTTAATAATTTATTAATAAGTATTTTCTTTCCAATACCAAAAAATCCAAAACAGCCAATACCGCATATCCCGGTACTCATAGGAAGGGTCCGATATCGATCGTGCGAACCATGCATATAAATATATTAATAATTTATGAAATTATGTCTAAGACAAACATTTGCTTCTTATATATTAAAAAATTTACGTACCTTCCCGAATTTTCTTTTTAAATGCTGAAACAAGATACTATGATACTCAGATCTGTGACTAGAGAAATTACAAATACCAATATACAGATCAGGAAAGTCAAATACCAATACTGACAGTGAGTTTTAGAACCATGTTGTCAACAATATTTGAATGAGTGACAATTTCACAATAATGTTGGTACTTTAAAACAGAGGCAACAAAAATAAAAAATAGATCATCTAAAGTTGAGTGTAAAATGGAAAAGTTTTCCCTCCACACTTTTGGAAAGTAAATTTCGGACCCATACTTCAGAAGCAAACATAAGCCTTAGTTGTTCCTTTTTCTCCACCAAGCTTTGCAAGGTATGGTAATAACTAGCAAATCGTATTACTCCTGGCCGTACTATGTCAAGCTTCTTTGTCAACTTTGTCATCATACTCAAGGTTGAGTAATGAGAATATATGAAAATGGTTAAGGCCCTTGCCTTATAAATTGCCCTCTTGAACCTTGAAAGTTCACCAATCGCCTCAAGCATAAGATTCACCGTATATGTGGCACAAGAAGCCCAAAAAACATTAGGTCTTTTGGTTGTCATCAAAGTCGCATCAGCCATGTGTTTGAAGCATTATCCGTCACAACTTGCACCACATTTTCTGACCCTACATCGTCAATGCATCTATCGACATACTCAAATATATAGGACACTGTATGAGATACATCGGAATCTTCCCTTGAAGAAATAAAAGAGATCTCTTCTCTACAATGAACACACAAGTTCATACAATGTTATAAATGGCGGCCGTCTCGACCGCCTAGGTGGTAGGCGGTCTCTCTCCGTACCGCTTTTCGGTAGGCGATGGAGTAGGCCGCCAACGGAGAAATACCTAACAAAATATTTTGGCCAAACGGTTTTGCAAGCATTATGGACTTATGGTTCACTTTTACAAGACTAAAACTTAATATAATGCAAAAAATTATGGTGAAATAGTAAATAATGTCCAAAATGTATCATCCGTCTAGGCCACAGCCTAGGCGGTAGGCAGACTCTTTCCGCCGCGCACCTGCCTACCGTCGTTTAGAACCTTGAGTTCATAATGCTCCTCCTTTTGCGGTCGGTCCAAGCATCGGTCATAATGAAACCGGATATGGCACACTCATCTTCATGCTTTTTAGAGAGTTCTTAACTCTTGACACCTTCGCATTCAAACATGGATCACTCAACAATATCGACTTAGCATAGATAATCCTGGACCAAATGTCCAATAGCCTCCGTCATTAACTTGAAACTGTCATTTTGAATGGCATTAAAAAGAATGCCACTCTCAATGACCCACCGTGCTATGTATTGTTGTGTATCTATTACCTTCTTGTCCATCAAGACCGTCAAATTAAGCTTGCTTTGTAAACATTGTAGAGTTAGTGTGTTTTTTTGGATTAATCTCCACAAATCTATCAATAGTAGACATTTTCGATCTCGTGACTTCTGCATCCATTTCCATAGCTCCATGTGATGTCAGTTCATAGAGCATCCCAAGCAATGTCACTTGAATGTCGCTCTTTGAATCTTAAGATATATAAAGTGGTCTCCGGGGAAAGGACTTCTATACAAATGTCATGGTTGTCTCAAAATTGATTATTGACAATTAGGTCTAAGAGTGACAAGCATTTACTTATGGATATTATACTTATGTTGGAGGCAATCTCCTAAATTGGCGCAGCAAGAAACGAACAATTGGGTCAGATCTAATGCAGAAGCATAGTATAGATTGATGGCTCATACAATATATGAGATGATGTAGCTCAAGACACTTAGACACTATTGGTCGACCTTGGTGGCCAGTATTTTGAACCTCTTACTATGCACTATCACAACCAAGCCGCCATCTTTATAGCAAGCAATCTGGGCTTCCATGAGAGGACCAAACACAGAGAGGTGAACTCTTATTTTATTTGTAATATTGTGATAGATAATTTGTTTGCACACCATTCACTAACTAGATTGTCGATCTCTTCATCGAACCATAATTTACCATATCGTCCGATATCGATACGATACGGTCGATACAGATATGGTTTGCTATGTCCCGATCTGATACCTACCAATACCGATACTGACTGATACCGACATTGGGGGTCTCTTTCTCAGTCAACTTGGCAAAAAAATTGAATGAAAAAGACTAATCAATAAGGGCGTGAAATCATAATTAGGTTGTAAAAACATGTAAACAAAGAAAACTAATTTATCGCAGGTAAACAAATCACAAGGGTGACTCTTATTTCATTCAATTTCAAAATACTAAAAAAAACATATAAAGTACTTGGACACTATTGGTCGACCTTGGTGTCCAGTATATTGTACCTCTTACTATGCACTATCACAACCAAGCCGCCATCTTTATGGCCAGCAATCTGGTCTTCCATGAGAGGACCAAACACATAGAGGTGAACTCTCATTTTTTTTGTAATATTGTGATAGATAATTTGTTTGCACACCATTTACTGACTAGATTGTCGATCTCTTCATCGAACCATAGTTTATAGTATCGTCCGATATCGATACGATACAGTCGATACAGATATGGTTTGGTATGTCTCGATTTGATAACTACCACTGTCGATACTGATGGTACGTCGTTGGGTTCTTTCTCAGTCAACTCGACAAAAAAATTGAATGAAAAAGACTAATCAATAAGAGTGTGAAATCATAATTAGATTGTAAAAACATGTAAATAAAGAAAACTAATTTATCGCATTCAATTTCAAAAATACTAAAAAAATAACATAGAAAGTACTTAAAATTATGCCTAAATGTACCAAATATTTTTTCTAAAATTTTAATAATTTATTAATAATTATTTGTTTTTCGATACAAAAAAATCTAATACCCCGATTTTAAACCGCCGGTACTATCGATACAACTGATCCTGATACTCAAAAGAAGGATCTAATACCAATACCGCAAATCTTGCATCAAACCTCTTTCTATCTCGTGTTTACTATTTTTTTGTAACAAGTTGGACATGATTAATATATATGCTCTAGTTTGAGGGAGAGTATTAGCATATGACATAATAGCTCTATGGACTTGAGGGCAATCCATCTCATTTTATATATATATTTTCATCTCAATGAATGAAAGTTAGGTTGGATAAACATAGTATTGGGGTTTTGTACACTCTTAGTTATTTTAACTTTTGTCATAAGCACAACAAAGGTAAGGGTCTAAAACTACGTACTAAACTAGCAAGTAAACCCTGCGGAAACAAGAGAACAAGAGAAGCTGTCGAGACAAAAAGAAGCTAATGCAAGCAAAGTGAAGTGAGAGTGAAGTGAGGCAATGTGAGCCCTTTAGCATATCCAGTACCCACTCAGAGAAGGTTCATGTCACTTACCATCTCGATCAAATACCTCAATAAGGATGTGGTAGGCTATTGGAGATGTGTAGAAAGAGATTGGTAGGATGACAAGCCAAACTTCTTTCTCATGTGTTACCTCCTTACCCAATTATTATAATAAGAGGATACGATGGTCACCTAAAGAGTTACTTTGCTCTAGAACTATTGTGACGACACCATCTGGTGCCTATTGTACTCACATTCAGGGACGTAACAACGATTCAACGACGAGAGGGGCCAAAATTCAAATTTTACCAAGTTATCCAGTATTTATTTTCTTCCAAATTATTTTGGATGGTAAATGACTTATAAAGAAGATATCTAACTCAGTATTATTATTACAAGATAATTTTTCGCTAATTCTGATACAAAAAAAACTGGAACAGCAAGAAACAAAATAGAACATGGAAACTAACATTCATCACTCACCACGACCACATGCTTCCCGCTGACATCAATCTTGACGTCGCTCGTGATCCTCGGGGCGCCACTGGACTCCGTCCCGGAACCGTAGGACTCGACACGGACGAAATCGACGATGACGGGAAGAGCAATCTTCCTAACTATGTCGGCAAGGAACAGAAATGCTCCGGTGGCGACGCCGACGATGACCGCCGGCGAAGAGGTCCTGCCTAAGTCGCCGGAGATCTCCAAGCCGAGCTCGGAGACTCGGCGGGAGATCTCCTCCTCCGTCCAGAGGACCCGGTCGATGTCGTTCTCCATGTGGAAGTAGCGGATTTGGATTCTAGGGTTTTGAAGGTTAGGGTTTGGAAGAGGTTCGTCATTTTGTTGTTATAGGTGGGGTTCAGTGCGAGTGGGGAGGAAAGGAAAGCGATTAGCTCGTGTACGTATTTTATAGCTACTGTGAAAAGGGCTATAGTAATTGGAGGAGCCCGGCCCACCAACTTCCAATTTGGAGATTTAGTTAAAAGGTCTTTTTTACCGAACTCGAGTGGCTCTTGTGGTTATCGAGAAGAGGTATAAGATCTCGGTTGGATGGCAGAAGGTCAATGAATCGAGTCACGAAAGCGTATTATTCCTTCCATTTATAAATGGTGGAAGTTGGAGGCAGTGGACCCAACGACATACAATGCAATGTGCACAAAAGTCCCGAACGCTATGCCGGAAAGTCAAAAAAAAAAATTCTTTTAATACAAGACTCTTAAATATTCCGTATTCTAAATTTAACTAGTTATATTCACATGCACGAAAAAAAATTTAACGATAATATTATTGAATATTAAGATAAAAATCTCAATTATATTAATATAATCAAAATACATTTTAATTAAAAATTGTTATAATATGTTTTTAGAATTTAGAATATATGTTCAGATAATAGCATGTAGTTAGTCTAAATATATTAAAATAGTTTAAATTAAATAAAAAATTAAATTAGATAGGATTTTAGGGTTTTTTTTTACATGAGGGATATACACACGGGAGTTGGAAAGATTTTAAAGAAAATTTAATTACGTGAGAATTTACAAACGGATTGGGTGGTTTATTTTTTTAGCCGTTTTCAAGTCGCATTATAATCGTAGAGATTATGGACGGAGCCAAGTAATGGATTATATTTGAATTTGTGAGTTTTTCTTAAACTCAGACAATAGAGATTCATGTGTTTTTCTTGAGTTTATGGCATAGAAAAAAATTAAGTGGAAGGTGAAAAGGTAAAATAGATGTATCACACTTTTAAAATAATTACTAGAATAATTTTGGGTTGTTGTTGATGAAAGAGGGCTCTTAGCTGAGGCCAGTATTCTGTTCATTGCTAGTTATACCACTGATGATGACATATGCTCCAGTATTTCTTGTTTCCAGTATTTCATAATTCCAGTATTGTTTATTGCCAGTATTTATATCCATCTTGTATTTCTTTACACTGTATTATAGTTTTGTCAATATACATGAAACTGTTGTTAGTGCTTGTACTTCGCTCAAATCCTAACTGGATATTTTTTCCAAACTGTGACATAGAGGACTTGTTTCTGGCATACATGGAGACTTGGATGTTATTGATTGCAGGTTAGACTACTATTGTTGTTTAGACTTGTCTTGTATTTCGTTTATTTTCTTCGATATCTCTTATTGTGCTTTATTTCTGTGATTGAGTATTCCATATTATATTGTGATATCTGTGTCTCCTTATGGAGTTGGATATTCGTGTGAGATTGATTAGATAGTATTATGACCTAGACAGCGCTCTACCGTCGATGCTGCGGCGTAGGCTGGACGTACCCATGTACTTGTACCCAAATTTTGGGTACAGTGTCTACTGGACAATCCAACCGTTGGATTATCGACCCGAAACTTCCATCACAATATCGGTATATAGCTCTACACTCCTGTCAAGTTTCAACCGTTAATTCTCTCGTTTGCTTGATCAATACTGCTCGCCAAATTGTGTAGTTAAACTGAATTTATTTTTGACAGTTTTGTGGTGCCAACTTTACAGATTTGTTTCTCCCTCATCGTAGCTCTGTTCGACGAGCCATCTATTCCATTGTACATCAGGTATAACTACCTTCATGTTGCGTAAATGTCTAGCCATTATGTTGGCATTTTGTTGGTTGGATTCGACATCAAAATTGTCCATTCGAATTCATAATATTTACTAAATAAAATTTAATTTTTAAACTCAGGATTCCAGATTCTAAATTTGACACTGGACGGGTGGCATCGTTTTACCGAAAAATGACATATAATTTGTTGTGTTTAGAGACTTTTGTTTTTGACACATTTTTTGGTAGGAGGGCTACCTGTGAACCTTGTTTTGACCCGAAACTGTTGTTTTTGCCCTTATCCGAACGGGTCTTGCACGAAAGACAAATTTCATATTGAACTCAAAATATACGCTATTAGGATAGAATGGCTCAACCGATGTTCTCCCCCTTAAGAACTGCACGTGCGAGTTACGACCATTAGGTTAAAAGCCCAATGCTCTACCAACTGAGCTATACACCTGATTTGACAATGGTGCACAAAAGAAAAGAGGGCTTAACAACCCCTTTTCTTCTTATCACATCACAAGGGCACGCTTTTGTATGAGGCTCATACTGCGGAGCAAGATGGGAGTCCTCTCCACTCACTGAAGATTTTGTCCAAAGTGGAATTGTGGATAGGCTTTTCTGACTATCTTATTCATTTTGGACACATTGATGATATTTATTTTAGCATCCGGAGACGTTTATTCCGCTTCTACATTTTTTGCTTTCGTTGATTTGTCGTATTTGTCACCTAGACATTGTCTTGACACCATTCATGATCCAGATAAGTATACCTTGCTATGTTTACAGTCTTTACTATTTATTTTCATCATTTACTTGTATATTTCCTTATTAGTTTTATCCTGGATTATATAAAATGCACGTCCAAGCTATACTTGGGTGCAAACGACTGGATTAGTCATTCGAATGTCTTGTACTTATTTTATGCATGTCGACCTAGTTTTAGAGGACTACCTTATGTTCGTGGGATATTCTTATATCTACTTTGGCTATGACACCCATAATACATGATTGAGACATCTTGCTAGGGGCACATACTGCTCATTTGACTGTCCATCATTATGTTATAGCGTGTGACGGATAGAAAACGTAACTGCTATGAATAGTATATTATAGACTCAAGCAATTACAAAACTGCATATGTTTTGGATATGACTTGGTCAGTATGGGATTGTAAGGAGGATAGTCATTATGTTTATGGGATGTTCAAATTTGTATACCATAGTTGCCAAAAGGAACTATAGGGTTTTATGAGTTACGAAAATGCCCTCTGACGTTCATGGATCGTTATGGACAATTATATATGGTCGGTTGACAATATAAATACACTACTAGCCTTGAGCTACATGGATGATTCGAGATAGCCTAAATCCTACTCATGCGTACGAATGTTGTCCTCTAAATTGCATATTATATAGTTAAAACACCATTTTTATATTATTTGTTTATTTATTTTAGTTTATATTACATATATATTATATATCTTGTTATGTCCATCCGATGACCTGATTTTCTTCTAGATTAGCAGTGTTGGTTGTCATCGAGTGCTTCCGGAGTTGTTGATGAATATCTTCTCAGTATGTAGGTATTATGATTAGGTACTTGTATCATATCTTCCGTAGTTACGTATACTTTATTCTTATTGTCTATTTTTTTGTTATAGCCTAGTATTTGTAGACTCATATTGTTTATTTTGAGTTCATTAATATAAGTATAGTTTGGGGTGCACACCATGATACATGTTGTCCATTCTTATATTTTTGTATTCTTGTGGATTGAGACATAGATATATTTATTGTGTTATCTAGATAGTGGCCCCTACAAAACAACTTATACATATTAGAGCTGGAATGGAGTTCACTTGATACGTAGCTGGCTATTGTCACGTGACCTGGTCCCGCATATTTTGGGACTAGGGCATGACAACTCTAGTGAAGTTGATCACAAGTGTTTGTCAGAGTTGGAATGATTTTAATGACAGAGGCGACAATAAAAAGCTCCATATCGTGACGCGTACTAGAGAGATCATTTTTTACATTAGTAGTTGATTTGCGAAGAACCACCACCAAAGGCTCTGTTTTGTTGGTACGATTTTCAAGTAGATCACCAGTGGACTATCTTGGGCTGAATCAACTTTAGCTTCGTTATCAGCATTATCGTCAATTTCCTCTTCAATATATTTTGGCTTATATAGGGTTGAGTTGGACTAATAGGCTTAAACACTATTGAACGAATCTACGTCGACAAACTTTGTTTGGACAATCCCCTCACTATCCACATATTTAAAATATTGGTGTTGGATAGAAGGTACAATCATATTTTTATTGATCCTTGGTCTTCCCTACAGGACATTGTACGAAACTTCAACGTCAATGATGTAGCGAGTAACTTTAGTGCGAAGATTGCCTATTTGACACTTAAGACATATTTTTCCTATATGATGGCTTGTCCCAGCGTTAAAGCCCAGAATTGTGGTGTGGGTGGTTGAATCAGATGCATTAAAATTCCTAAATCTTATAGAAGACTTCTTGTAATGATGCTAACCAAAGAACCTGGATCGATGTGCATACGATCCACCTTCTAGCTTCGATATAACCAATATAGTACAATGGTCTATAATGTCGATTATTATTCAAAAATATATCCTCTTTTGAAAAGGTTATATTGGATATCCTCTCCATCACACGGTGACAATGAGGATATACAGCGGGATCTTCTGTTGGTAACCTGATTTGTGTTAGGTAGGTGTCAGCGTAGAGCAACGTCTCACTCAAAGCATCTCGAGTCTTTTTGGAGAGATGAAGTAACTCATAAATAGAGAGTCATACCCATGTATTGGCCAACTGTGCCAATATGACAAAGCTATATGGTTTGTCAAGTCCTTGAGGAGGGTTCATTTTCAAGAATTTATTCAACCAAACTGCCTTTTGCTTAGCTTTGTCTGCTATTACTGGCTTCGACGGTCCTTCCCTAGGAGCAGTAGGAATAGTAGGAATAGGAGGTGCTGGAGACATATCTTCCTAGACTGGGTCATAATTTAGCAAGTAGGCCTTCTAGATCTAGTTTCTCTAGAAAATACTTCGCCATAAACTGAAGACGCAAGAAGCATCATATGACGTAGTTTTCTCTTCGTCTTCTTTTGCTCCAATTTAGAACTAGAAGAAGTGAGAGGAACCAACCCCTTTGCTTCATTACAGGCTGGTGGAAGATTAACAATCTTCATCATTGCTTTTGGTATCGGGACGACACCATCATGAACTTTCAATGTCAGAAAATCGCTGAACTGTAAGGATACCATATTGGAAGTGACATTTTTTTTGTTAATGTGGAGTGTGATAGATTTGGAATCTTTCAGTTGATGTATCCTCCTTTTTAATATATAGCAATCTTTGGTGGATGATACACGTATCGATGAAACAAACAATATTTTTGGTCTTTGGTGCGATCCGCTTCTTCAGGCCATCTGATGTCAGGCAGCTTCAACTTGTTGCTTCATCAGAACATGGAATATGTCAACTATAACTTCATTGTCAAAGGTGAACTTTTCTTTAGGTTTTGGGTTATCCGACGTCCTCTGCTTTGATTGAGAAGCAGTCTTGGAGATGTCAACAGTAAAGGAATCCTTTCCTTTGCCATTGCGGTTGGAGTTGTTGCTATTCTTGGGATGCTTGCCCCTGTTATCAGAGCTGGGTGGTTTGAACCATATTAGATGTAAATCAACTACTGACTTCTTGGCGATGGTTAAATTTGGTCGAACCCAAGCAAAACTTTAATGCTGGAAGGAGGTTGTGCTTGTTGATATTTATTTACATGGTCTGTGAGATCCTTGGAGCTAGCTTCAAGGCAAGCCTTCATAAGCGTTCAATGAAGTCACGTGATGACTCCTCCTTCTACTAGTGGAGATTAGAGTCAATATGGTGACATCCATTTTACCTTCATAAAACCTGACGAGGTACTTCCTTTCCAAGTCATTGAAGATCTTGATATACTTATTAGGCAAACTGCGAACTATTCAAAGGCTACCCCTGCAAGGTGATAATGAATAACTTGGTGAGAAGTGCATCATCTCTTGGCTTATGCAACGTCTGCGAATCGAAGCAGAGCAAGTGTTGTTGAGGAGACTTTATCCTGTTATAGGGAAGCAAAGACTGCGACTTAAACTTTGGAGGGCAGACGACATTGTCCCTCCCAGGAGGGTATGTTTGTGACACCCCCAGCTTCTGTAGCTCATCCCTATTGTCAATGGAGGCAACTCGAGCTTCGAGTGCATAAAAAGCCTCAGTGTCAATTGGTTATGACGAACCAGTTGGCAGTATAACAATATGTTGAGAACCAATTGACTATGGTACAAATGTTTGATATACTCCATGCCCGAGATTTGCTACAAAATTTTGATTGTCTTCCACCACGAGAGGTGGTTGTACCCGGGGTGCTGGTATGGCTATAGCATTTGTAACTATGAGCTATTACATGGTCTGCAGCATTGTATGCATATCCCAAACTGTAGCTTCAAGCGTATCGAGTCATTGATTTGTGTGGATAGAGTTGATTTGTGTGGACAGCGTTATTACCTTTCGGTTCATCACTAGTTGCACATGCATTAACTTCCCTATTATCAAAGGAAAGGATACTGGATTGGACTGTGTATTCAGAATTTACACTTTCTGTTTCATATTTTTGAGATATGCTATCCTCAAGTAGAATCATGATGCTACCTACTTCATCTTTCGGGTGATTACTACCCCTGGTTTGTTGGGTTTCGCCTTCATACAAAGATCTGCTCCTAGAAAGAGTATATTGATATACCCCTTCGGCATCATCACTCACTAGTTAATTCTTGGTCTTCGTATACTACAAGAGGAAGGTGGTAGAACGACTACATCTCATCGAGATATATTAGATGCAGTAGATGGAGCATTCTATCTTGGTTTCTATCTACCATGAGAGATCCATGCCATATATATAGAGGGAACAGGAAAATCTTTCTTCTGAAGTCTATATTCTTCTGGGTTATTTGTGGTTTTACTTTATACGCATATTTTTTATGCTTTTGTAATGTGCCCTAAGAATAAAATATGATCCAACCAGAACTCACACTTACTAAGCTTTGTATAAAGCTGATGCTCCCTCAAAGTCTGTAACACTCTTCGGAGATGCTCCTCATGCTCAGCCTCATTATTGGAATAGACAAGGATGTCATATATGAATACCACCACAAACTGATCCAAATAGGGCATATAGATGCGGTTCATTGAATCCATAAACACTATCGTGGTCAACCCAAACGACATCAATAAAAACTCATAATGCCCATACAATGATCTAAATTTTATCTTGGGTATGTCCTGCTCCCGGACCCTCACATTATGCTACCCAGACTAAAGATCAGTCTTGAAGAAAAATCTAGCTTCACTCAATTGATCAAATAAATTATCAATCCTCGGAAGTGGATACTTGTTCTTCAGTACTCTCACCACGTTCACCTGCCTATAATCAATGCATAAACGCAATAACCAATCCTTCTTATTCACCAAAATCATCGATGCTCCCAGGGTGATCCACTTGGTCGAACGAACTTCTTTGCCTTTAGCTCTTCTATATGCTGATACAGTTTGTCCAACTCTAAATTGGACATCTTGTAAACCCTACTAGAGAATGGTTCTGCCCCTTTAATTAACTTAATACAGAACTCTACATATCTCACCGGTGGCATTCCCAAAAGCTCCTCTAGAAATATGTCAAGAAACTCCTCGACTATTCAAGGAATCTACTTCTCAACCGCCACTACTGCTACAACTTCGCCCTCAGGCTGGTCCTCCATGGAACTGACAAAGAGGAATTCCTCCAAGCCCGGAATGTCGAACAACCTCTTCCTCAACAATAATCTACCATCGCATGACTATTTCTCAACCAGTCAATGCCCAAGATTGATGGAAATAGGGATCCCTTGGATAGCAGATTGGTGTGCATATCGATCGATAAAAGATTAACATGTTTAACACATGATCTAACCCTTCAAAGGCGGAAACTAGGGTTTATGAATTTTACCTGAAGTAACGAGAAAAAGAAAAAGGTTTTCAACAACCTCGATCAGTTAGTGACCCCAAGATCTTCTGTATGTATGTATTCCTTCCTCGGGTTGAACGTTGTGTCACCAATGATCTTCTAATCTTTTCTTCTTCTTGGCTGACCTTTCTTTCTCTCCTTACATGAAAATGAGTTTTAAGAAAGTTGCTATTTTCTAATGGATATATATAGGCTACAACAGGGAACATGAGAAAAAATTAGGGTTAGGTCTCCTAATGGATCTGATTATCCCAAGTTCAGCCCGAACACACAATCTAGGCCCATTAACAATAGCTCGGTCTACTAAAGAGCTATTATTGTACTACCTTCCTAATCCCAAATTATGTTAAAGGATTTCTTCTTATTATAGCTTGTTCGTCTTCCCATGTTAAGATATCGAATGTTCGTCAATCAAATTAAGTTACTGACAACGATATTAACCGACATCTTTTATCCTTAAGTATTACCACTTAACTTTATTTCTCATGTCGAATATAATCCACGTGCAGGATTTACATGACAAATCTTATGAGTTTCTTAAGGGGACATCATCAACCCAACGTATCGGGACATGGATTCCTTTAATATATAATCAACAACCCATTATACACACAATGCTATTACCCAATTCATATAGGTTATTGACCCATAATGAATCTCACCCTTTTGTGAGTCAAAGTAATGCACACTGCATATATATATCTGTTATTATATCCGGATTATGAGCACAAGCATCCATAATAATAGAGGTGTTTGTTCTCTTATGTAGTCAGTACAAAGAGAACAACCTGAAGTGGTCCTGTTCAATACACACAAAGTGTACTAGTGTAAACCTATAGTCAAGATAGACTAATACCATATTAGACTACAACCTTACCAATGGTTTGTCCAAATTCATCTAGGTTGTGAACTATTTATATATTCCACAGAAAACTAATAATATCATCTTCTGCGTTACACCGCACACCATACTATTTACAACATAGAATATCAGACACTTACATTAACATTATAACAAATACAATATGCAATTATTTGCCCATATGATTCTCATTCAAATATAAGAAAATATTGTTAATACAAAATAATGCTTTTAGTATATAACCTTAAAAATCATCCACTTATACTCAAAGCATTACTTTTTAGTATAATGTTATAAATCTCCCACTTATACTTAAAGCCATGCTGCTGCGCATTTGACTCCCATTCCCTCAACATGTGTCACTGTCCGTTCCCAATATACGTATTTGGAATATATTCTTGCTTGCTGGCATGGTTGTTAGATTGGTTGGAGGCTGGACCAATTCTGGTTAAGCCTTAGATTCATGGTTTATTTTGTGCATCTTTTCTTGGCGCAACTATTTCCATGCGCCTGTTATTCCCTACGCATCATTTCCTTGCCACATGCGTATCCCATTCCATGCGCCGACGGATCAGATCCCCACCCTATATATATTAGTTTTCTTTCTCTCTTTTTTATTATTTTCTTTTCTTCTCTTATTTCTTTAGTTTTTCTCTCCCTCTCCAAGACAAGTACACCTTGCACTAGAAATAGAGAAAACCTCTATATTATTGTTCCATTATGTTAGCTATGTATTTCTCCATATGTTTAGAACTTAAATTTTTTGGTTTTGATGGTTAGATTAGTGTAGATCTACATTTCTAACTTAAAGCTTTTCATGGGTTCCTTGAGTTTTTCTTAGTTTTGATATATTAAAACTTATTTTTTTTCAAAAACTAGTTATTCTATTTGATGGCTTTTTTTCAAAATTTTTGGTTTCTTACTTTTTATTTCGAGCATTTTGGCTTTTAAATCGCTTAATTTGGAGTTAAATTAAAGATTTTATGGCCAAAATAAATTATGGAGCTTCATTTTCGGACCAGTCTGGCGGGGTCAATGAATAATGCCCCAAGCTGTGAGTCGTGCACAAAAATCCTGCCATTCCCCATGCACAGTATATGGATTTCTTGCCATTGTCTGTGCCGTGCGCATTGAAGCGTCACGCGCATCACTTTCCAACCGTGAGCCATGCGCCGCGCATGAAATTCTTGCCGCGTGCCATGTGTCGCGCATGGATTTCTTGATGGTGCATGCGCCACGGGCATCAATTCCTTACCACACACATTAATACGCAGCACAATAGCTCACCTCGCATGGATATTTGGCAGCGCACAGTGCTCCGCGCATGGAAATTAATGTGTCGCGCAGTGCACCGCACGCATGGTGACCAGGATGACTATTTTTGCCTATTTAACTAATTTTTTAGCTAGTATCTTGTAAAACTCAAAACACAAAAGTTTTAGATATTTGTCTTGCCTTTCTGAATCTTTTTAGATTGCCTCATTTGGAGTTTGGATAAGAAAGTTATGCCTAGTTTTCTAAAATGTGTTAAAATCTAGTTTTGCATAATTTTATATGTTTGATTATTTTGTCCATGGTTACTAGATTTTATATTTTTCCTTGATCACCTTATTATATGTTAGATTGATTAAGGGGCATAGTTCATCTAGCGGGAGGGTCTGCAATCCTGATCCTTATTTTATTTAAGGATTGTGGATCTGATCTCGAGGGGTTCTCGCACTACTCTTAATCTCATCTATCGATATAATTATATGATAATTGACTTGTTTGACTATACTACTCGATTGAACTGCTTGAATATGTGACCCGTGCTTGACTGTCCTGTCCTTAATAACTTGCTACTTAATAACTTGTCCATGACCTTGATACTAGAACTTGTTCCTACCCTGACTATTGTATCTGTACTGATACACTTGATTGCACCGAGAGTGTTACTTGATAGTGAGCTATCATGCCACATACTCCTGTGGCTCCACCTGAAAGTCCTCATTTTTCCAACTCTGTAATACATCGAGTACAAGTGCTCGTCTGGATCTGAAAAAGGTGCCAGGTCCTCAGAAGGATGTAACAAGTACACAAGAAATTGACATGCATAAAAGTAAAACAGTAAACAAAAAATATGGTAACTAACCATCTATGTGATATGTACTCAAGATATCTCTAGTGGTGCATGAGGGGGAAGAAATAGAAGAACAGTCATCCCACCAAGCGTCCGAAAGGAATCGGGGGTACGCTAGTCATACCATATACACAGTAAGAAACCAAAATTCCATACGCTCACTAGTAGATTCTCCCCTTCCAATGTATCTGAACCGTATACGTAGTGCAAACATAATACAATGACGCCAATAAATATAGAAAACTAGACCAATACTAACTACCAACACAAGACGCGAACTAACATTTCAATGATCAATCGACATGCTAGTCTATGCACTCACTCACACAGTGATCGTGTTGAACATGTGTCTGGTCAGAAGATACCACGTACTTTCACAATATACCAGGTAAGTCTACTACTCTATGACGCGTGCACACAACTATAAAATAATAAAACTAGGCGTAATGTAAACTGAACAGTACCATCAAGCAAGGTATACTTGCTTGACAATAGTTTGATGCTGGAACAAAGCAAGGCAACATGTACAACGATCCTGAAAATATGGAAGCAGAACAAATGCCTCCAGATGCTACAACAGACATCACCAACATTTACAAAATATAAGAAATAACTAGGATTGACTACCCATAAGTCCAATTCGGACATAGTGCTAAAACGGTAATTTTGGGCCAAAGTGGGGTCCACATGTAGGCCAGTTTGCACCAAAAAGTGTGCCAAAGATAAATGTTTCTAAATGGGACAAATTATAGGTCAAAGAAATCCTAAACGATGATACAAACTCAACTGTATGTTCAGTTTTGAATTTTGGTGAGCCAATCACGAAACTGTTCGTCAAGTTAAATCGTGGGGCCCATGAAACGATATTCTGTCGACTAACTCAAAATTGAGTGAAACTCGGATCACAGGACAAATCAAATATTGTGAGTCTAGTAGCACAAGTTTTGTGGCGATTTGACGAGAGTACATAAACTAATCATATATTTTGCAAAACACCGATATGGAGAACCTTCGACAGATACGGGTTGATTTGGGTGTACACATACGTCCAAATTAACTTTCATAAAAGTTTATACATCCATATATACTATACGCTTCTTTTGGTGCAATTGGTATATGATGAGGTGGTCCCATTTGACGGAGCGTACTCTATATCACAAGATTTTGGATTTGAAAAAAAATATTTTTGGTCATTTTAGAAACAGAATAATTTAACCAACTTTGCAAACTAATAAAAACTAAAAGAACAGTGATAATCTTGGTCATATTATGAAGAAGTCCTTTCAATTATATTTTGAAAATATTAAATAAGTTGATAGAAAATTGGACATGAACATGGGTACTTGGACTGAATTTCTGAACTGTTACGAACAATTTTTTGCCCAAATTTGGGTCGAGTTTTCTCTCAATCCAGGGCACCTAAATCTGTTTCACTTGGAGGGATTTCTAGAGGGTCATGTTGTGAGCGCGTATAAAGAAACTGATTAGAAAAAGATGCGAAGATAAGGGAGATACATACCATTGAAGTGGGGGTCATGACTGTGCTTGCGTGCACACCACACGGGCGGTGTTCCGGCCTGTTGGCGGTGGCTCAGGATGGCGCAGATGGTCTACGGCGGTTGCGGGGTTGATTGCCAGGGTCAGTGTCAGAGTATGGTAAAAAGATTAGGGTTAGGATCTGGGTGTACGTTTATATATAGAGAAAGAGAGAGGGTCGTGAGTTGGTGTCCGCGGGGGAGGGGGGGTCGCGGGCTGTAGGATTAGGAATTGGATAAAGGTTAGGATTATGGTTAGTTAAGGAATTGATTAGGAGTTTTAGTAATTCTTTTACTATCTTATCTTTTCTTATCTCTATTAACAAAACAATATATATATATATATATATATATATATATATATATATATATATATATGTATATATATATATGTATATATATATATATAACAAATCCTAACAACCTTTTGTACACAAAATAACTTCTAGAAAATTTATAATATTTTAGCAAGAGATATATAATAGTAAAATAATAGTTTTGGGGAAATAATTTTAAATAGGTATTTTATAATTAATTAATCAAGAAATTTATTTTCCAATTAACTAAGAGAATACTCTAAAAAAATTCATCACTTAAATAAAAAATACTTAAAATACAAAATAAAATTAGGGGGGTTTACAAGCTTGAATTTCGAGGACAAATTTTTTTCTAAGGTGGGTAAAGATGTCACTCTCCGTTCCCAATATACATATTTGGAATGTATTCTTGGTTATAGGCATGGTTGTTAGATTGGTTGGAGGCTGGACCAATTCTTGTTAAGCCTTGGATTCATGGTTTATTTTGCGCATCTTTTCTTGGCGCAACTCTTCCCATGTTCCTGTCATTCCCTGCACATCATTTTACTGCCACTTGGCGCATCCCATTCCATGCGTCGGCGCATCAGATCCCCTTCCCTATATATATGACTTTTTCTCTCTCTCTCTCTCTCTCTCTCTCTCTTTCTCTTTCATTATTTTCTTTTCTTTTCTTCTTTCTTTGGTTTCTCTCTCCCTCTCCAAGGTAAGTACACTTTGCACTAGAAATGGAAAAACCCATTATATTATTGTTCCATTATGTTTGCTATGTGTTTATCCATATGTTTAGAACTTAAAGTTTTCGGTTTTGATGGTTGGATTAGTGTAGATATACATTTCTAACTTAGAGCTTTCCATGGGTTCCTTAATTTTTTCTTGGTTTTGATCTATTAAAACTTATTTTTTCAAAAACTAGTTCTATTTGATGGAGCTTTTCATTTTGAGCATTTTGGCTTTAGAATCGCTTAATTTGGAGTTAAAATAAATATTTTATGGTTGAAACAAATTATAGAGCTTCATTCTCGGACCTGTTTGGTGGAGACGATGAACAGTATCGCTTGCAGTGAGCCATGCACAGAAATCCTACCATACACCATGCACCATGCACCATGCATGGATTTTTTGTCGTCGTCTATGTTGCGTATACATCGATGTGCCGCGCGCATCACTTCCCTACCATGATCCATGCGCCGCACATAAAATTCTTGACGCGCGCCATGCGTCGTGCATGGATTTCTTGCCGCCGCATGCACCACACACATCAATTCCTTTCCGTACGCATTAATGCACCGCGCAACTGCACGTCACGCATGGATTTTTGGCTGCACGTTGTGCGCCGCGCATGGAAATCAATGCGTCGTGCAGTACACCGCGCGCATGGTGACCATGATGGCTTTTTTTCCTCTTTAACTGATTTTCTAGCTAGAATCTTATAAAACTCAAAATATGAAAGTTTTAGATCTTTGTCTTGCCTTTCCAAATATTTTTGAATCGTCTCATTTGGAGTTTGGATGAGGAAGTTATTGCCATTTTTCTAAAATATGTTAAAATCTAGTTTTGTGCAATTTTACATGTTTGATTATTTTGTCCATGGTTGACTAGATTTCATATTTTTCCTTGATCATCTTATTATATGTTGGATAAATTAAGGGGCATAGTTCAACTCGGGGGAGGGTCTGCAATCCCGGTCCTTGATTGGTTTAATGATTGTGGATCTAATCTTGAGGTATTCTCGCACTAATCTTAATCTCATATATCAATATAATAATATGATAATTGATTTGTTTGACTAGACTACTCGACTGAACTGCTTGAACATGTGACCCGTGCTTGACTTTCCTGTCCTTAATAACTTGTTACTTGTTAACTTGTCCATGACGTTGATACTAGAACTTTTTCCTGTCTTGACTATTGTATCTGTGCTGATATACTTGATCGGACCGAGGGTGCTATATGATAATAAGCCGTCGTGCCATATACTCATGCTACGTGATATATATAGTTATTTCTATGCACGGATCTAGTAGTTGGACAATAACTTAATTTTACTGTAGCTAGATAGAATTGATTGTTGCATCATACTTGGGTGAATTTATATTTAACTTACGAGTAACAATATGGGTTTGTATCAAGAGTGCCCGTACTAAGCGTACGACATCTAAGAAGGAGTATTCATGTGATCATGGCATAAGACTCTAATTAACCTAGAGTTAACAAGGCAACTCAACTTGTAAAGCAAGGGTAGGGAACAGTATCTCGAGATTGTGCACGTCGAACCACCCTAAATTAGCTGGGAATAAAGGTTGGCCATAACAAATAATATATATTATCCGTACTAGTGGAGTAAAATAAAATATCTGACTTAATTATTAGACTGTGCCACTATCTTTCCTATAGAAAGCCTGAAACTGTTACTGATCCTTAATTAGATTAGAGCCCTTGCAAGGGACTGGTGCATCATATATTTATATTCTTGCTCGTATATCATTGGTTCAGCCAGCCCTGTTCGATTATGGCACGATCTGAGGATACTCATATAATGCATTACTAGGATAACCCAGAGATTATATATTAAGCCACACTACATGATTGGCCGTTTAATTTTTCTTGTAGTTAGTGAAGTAGACTGTTGCAGTATGAAAGTTTAGCTCTTGTCCTTGTTTGGTTGTTGGGTTGAGCTGTTGTTCTACAACGGAACATGGATCGAAGCTACGTATTATGTTTGTCTAGCCAGAAAAGTGGACTATCATGGCATGACAATTCAACCCATATCATTATTTGGTTGTTGGGTTGAGCTGTTGTTCTACAACGGAACATGGATCGTAGCTACGTATTATGTTTGTCTAGCCAGAAAAGTAGACTATCATGGCATGACGATTCAACCCATGTCATTATTTGGTTGTTGGGTTGCATTATTGTGTTACGATAATCTATGGATTGAATATATATATATATATATATATATATATATATATATATATATATATATATATATATATATATATATATATATATATATATATATATATATATATATATATGTTGTATCCCTGTATTGTGCCTTCTGTTAAGTGGAATTAGGGACATAGATTGTCGTGGCAAGATGGTTCAACTCATGTCCTTATTTGGTTGTTGGATTGTGCTGTCGTGTTACGATAGGATGTGAACTGAAACTACGACACAAAATTATTTTTAGCTTGACAAAAATCAAGGGATGTATTCTATTTTAGTGTGATATGGCATTTCATGTCCTTGTTTGGTGCATGGGTGTCGTATCGTATCATGGATGGGACATATGCCATTGTTCATGATATATGTGTTATTGGGGATCCGCACTAATATATTGTTTAATTAGAATAAGTGTATTATGGTCTGATCAATCTTAAAGGTTGGCACCAGACATAATTGATAGGATAGGCACGTAGAGTTGAGATATGCTCGACCCTGACGGGCTTCCCAACCCCCTTAATTATAGTACCTGATTCGCTCTAGCTTGAGATCTGCTACCCTACTTTGTCTAATAACCTGCCTGTACTACCTTGTCTTCTCATGCCGGTAATTTTCTACTACTGAGATGCTACTACCAATGCTACTTCACTTACAACTGTGTACTGATTTGCTCTCTCTTGGTCCTTGAGTTGAGATGCTACTACTTTCAGATGGTTAGATCTAGTTGAGTCAGCGAAGCCTTCTTTTTCTATTACCTCCCAGCACAACAAACAGAGGCCTTCTTCTTCTATCACCTCCTCCTAGTTGGTTCGCTATTTGTATGACTATTTTGCGTGGATTGAGATATAGTTGACTTAGTTTATTAGACGAGTATACTTGACATCTTGACAGTTTCGAGCATATCGTATCGGTTACGTAACTGTACTAATATGAGCCTGCAAATAAAAATTTACAAAAATAGAATCTCATCCCCAACTGCCTTGACAACTCTTTATTGAATTTCTCCAACGCCTTTAATCGTCGTATTTTTATTCGATCGTATCTTCCTTGAACTCCTTATTATTGTTTTCCATCTATCCCTATTTCAGAAATACGAACGCTCGTGCTTGATAAAAGTTTTACCTATGGATAGTACTAGATATGTGCCCCATTATGACACAAAATTTAGGAGTATAGATAGATATAGAATCATATGTAATATGGTGGTTTAGCAACTATAAGGATATGTTGATATTTTAATTAGATGTCATACCCATAAAATAGGTAGATGACATGAGTAGTAGGAATAGTATTCCCTATCCTATTAACACCTCGTTTCCTTGGGTTACTCATCTCCTCTATCGTATTCCTTCGTGTCATCGATCCTTTGTGTAAGTTCTTCTTGTACAAACTTATTCGTACCATATTACCTTACTTAGAGCAGGTCATACCGACCCTTAGAAATTAATACATGATTTATATTTCTCCTTCTCAAGTTTAAGGTACAATAGTTCGTACTTGACATTTCTCTACCATTTTGCATTCTCTTATTTTTGTAATTATGTCCTATTTTTAATTTCGAGAACAAAATTCTTGTAAGTTGGGTAGAATATAAACCCCCTAATTTTAAAATTTTAATTTTAGTATTTTTAGTATTTTAATTATCTTATTTATTGAATTGTAGAAAAATTTTCTTTAGAAAAAATAAAAAATCTTGATTTGATTTCTAATATAAATATTTATTTGTATCTAGTAGTTTGAAATTTTTGTCAAAAATATTTTTGGGAATACATTATTTAAATATAGTGTTACAGTTATTTCTAGAATTATTTTATAAACATCTTAATACTTAGATGTTTTCAAATGTGTACTTAGTTATAAAATTCAACTTCTAAGTTTTAGAGATTTTTTTATAATGGTATTATCTATTTTTATTATTATTTAGCAATATTTCTTTTATTATTATTATTATTATTATTATTATTATAATAATAATCATAATAATAATTATTATTATTTAGTAATGATATTTTCTGATTTAAATGATATTTATTAACTCGTTGTTCCAATTTATAGAATACTTAATTATAAAATACACAATATATATATTTCTGAATTTTTTATAATTTTTAGGATTTTTTTTACGTACATATATAAATATATATTTACTTATCTATAAGGAAAAAATAAGAGAAAAGAAAAGAAAAGAAAGGAAAGGAAAGGAAAGGAAAAGAAAAGAAAAGGAGAATAAAAGAAAACAAAAAGAAAAAGAAAAACAAAACAAAACAAAACAAACAAACTCTACTCCAAACACAAACCAAAATACCATCGTCACCAACAAAGCAAACACAGCACACAACTCTGACTTCCCCCGTGGAAACCGAACTCTCCCCGAGCCGACGTCCATGCGCAAAAATGCCACCCTCCTCCGATCCAAAACAAGTCCAAAACTGAACCAATTTTGATGAAATCTTTTAATTCCAACTTAACCCGATTCTCTTCCATTTTAAATCAAAAATATAATTTAAATCTCTCCAAATTCGATCAAAAATCAATTGGAAATCAATCCTAAAACCTAGTATATAAACACCAATGTAGAAACTATTTCTTCTTCCCACCGCCGTGTACCCCCTCATTTTTGAACCTCCAAATATCAGAGGGAAACCCGACGTCCTGCACACCCCCTCGACCACCTGCATCACCGCCAGTTGTCACGCCCCAGTCCCAAAATGACGAGGGACAGGGCACGTGGCAATGGCCAGCAGCACGCACCGATGGACAACCCAATTTAATGGATCCATCAGGGCATGCTTAAGCTGTAGTCTAACAGGAATTAGGGCAATTGTTACAAGTCACGGGTTATTCTATTCTCATCCACAACAGATAATCACAGATTAAAAGACAGAGTAATGCAAATAGAAATAACTGTTAAATCTCAATAAATTCCTCGGGAAATAATCCGAGAATATGTCTGGTACAACAAATACAAATAGACAGGAAATAATCAACTGAAAATAGAAATAACTGACTACATACAGCCACTGCTCAAGAGAAGTCCTCTAATACGATCTCGTCCTCAGATCCTGGTACAGCTCCTGGAAGTGCTCCTGTACGGTGTATCTCTGGATGGATCTCCTCAGCTATACCTGGGGATATCATCCATTCCAGGTCCTCAGGGGACATAGCAAGGTACAGATAATACAAGCCAAAACATAAGCAGTGCAGAAACAAATAAGCAATAGGGTAAACTATGTAACCAGCTAAGTGATATGCAGTATGAGAGTAGCACAAGAAACTTAGGCTGAAACTACTACAAGCTCTGTGTCGGGGAGCCGGTAGCAGTGATATCATGTAGTTGTCTAGCTCGTAGTGAGACTTAAGACGCCGGCATAATATATAATCAACCTGTAGCCTGTGTGTCTCTCTCCACCCAATGTAATCACGCATACCATGACCATAACGTCTCATGTCCATGTCAGCGGGATCATAGCTAATGCAACAAGTCATACTGTCTAAAAAATATCTCTGTCCAGTCCTGTATCCTATACAGAATCACCATGAATGTCTCAGGAAGACTTTGTCTCATAAATAGTGTCAAGTGTCCTAGGTTCTGGAGTACTTGATAAGACAAGTACGAGAATTATCGGGTCTCGATATCCATCTCTATGTGACGTTACACAACTCCGCGTACGGAGTTGGCACCCGACTGGTAATCGGACGCTAAGTAAGCCACTCGGTCCTGGATTTTAACAGTTAAACAGGTTTATATGCATTTAAACAAGAATTTAGGCAAGTTCTATAACAAGAATTACTGCAATTTGGCAAGCTTTACTTGCCCACTGATGTATAAACAAGTCAAGGAAAATAAGTAGCAAGCTGCAGGGTTTGGCAAGGTACACTTGCCTGTGGTTCCGGCTCTGTTTGCAGTTCTGACTTTAGCAGAATTTGTAGGCGGTACTCCGGTTGCTGAAATAAACATCACCATCAGATCCAGAAAATATCAATCAGCTAGAAACACCTGTCCTTGGGTCCAATTTGGAGACAAGGACAAAAACGGCAGTTTCGGGTCAAAACGGGGTCCACATGTGGGCCCGCTTTGCACCGAAAAATGTGTCAGGGTCAACGGTCTCCAAATTCACCAAACTTAGTGTCAACAGGTCAGGAACGATGATACGAACCCAACGGAACTTCCAGAATTGAATTTCGATGAGCCGATCACGAAATCGCCCGTCGAGCGGGGCTTGTGGGGTCCACGACACGCGATTTTGTCAACGTTCTCAGAATTGAACTAAACTTGACCCACAGGACCAGCGTATCGCTACGAGTCCAATGGCACAAGTTTTGTTTCGATCCGACGTGTGTGCACGAAGTTAGGGTGATTTGCAGAAAAGTCGGATACGGGACGATGTCCGCGGATACGCGTTAATCCCGGTGTGCACGCACACCCGAATCGACTTCTGCGAAATCTCGCACGTCCGTATCGATGGCGCACACGAATCTGTGAAGACCACACACGACCAAGTCATCCCGTTTGGTGGGGCGTACTCAGTTCCGGGGTGAAATAAGGTCTAGTTTTTCCTATTTTTGGATCGCGGTGTGCGATCACCACAGGACGCGATGCCCCGAGCGGTTTGTCCGAACACCGAGAGGGTCATACAGGCTTCGCAACGCAAATTACGGAATCGAAAACAGAGCTACGAGCAAGAAGTTACACGCACCTGAATTGGACCCGAAAACCGGGGTCAGAATCGTGTCCGACACGACACAGGACACGTGTCATGTGTCCGACATGCGGTGGGGGGGAAACTAGGGTTAGGGTTTGGGTGCTGCGGCGGCGGGGACGGCGGCTCTACGGCCAGGCGGAGGCAGAGGGGACCGGCGTTGCTGTCGTCGGAGGGCGGGGCGGCGTGGCGAGGAGGCGGCGGCGTGCGGCAGGCGGCTGGGGCGTTGCTGCGGCCGCTGCTGCTGTCGACGAGCGGGGAGGAGGAGGAGAAGAGGGAGGGGGCTGGCCGCGGTGTCGACGGCGGCGCTGGGGCGAGGCTGGGGCGGCACGGCGGCGTGCGGCGAGGAGGCAGGGGACGGAGCGGGTGACCGGAGAGGGGGGAAAACTAGGGTTTTTTTATAGGGGAGCGGGGTGGCCGAGTGAGGCGGGGGACGCGGCGGCCGGTGCGGGGACGTGGCTGCGGGGGCGGAGGTCGCGCGGAGCGGGTGGGGACGCGCGGCCGGCGGCGGCGGTGCGGGAAGCGGGGGCCGACCGGGTTCGTAGGGGAGAGGGGGGTTCACGGGTCGGGTAGCGGGCTGGATGCGGGTCGGGTTTGGGCAGACCCGACCCGACCCGGTAGGGGTTGGGCCGGGCTCGGGCCCAATGGGCCGGGCTCGGGCCCAATGGGCCGGGCTGGGCCCTGGGCTTGGGTTTAATATTAATAATAATAATAATAACAATAATAATAATAATAATAATAATAATATCATTAAATAATTAATTAATTAAATAATTATATTTAGGTGTTTTAAAAATAGGTCTGGGGCCCAATAAATTCCAAAAAAATTGTCCTAAGTCCAGTTTTTCATTTTACACCCAAAAATATTATTTTCATAATATTTTAATATTATTTATTATTAATTAAAAATCATTTAAATAAGAAAAACCTGATTTTAATTAGGGAAAAATCCCAAAAAATTCCAAAAAATTCCAGAAAATTGTGAAAAATCCAAATTTAAAATTCTTGAAAAATCAGGGGGTTTGTAATTTACCCTCCTTAAGAGGATTGCGTCCTCGCAATCAAAGAATAACCGGTCAGCAGAGATAACACGGTTGCAAGTATCGTTCGAAACACATCACAAGATACTTAGGGAAATATCGTTTCCCTAACAATGAAACTTATGCACTTCCAGAGAAAATCTAGTTAAAGCAAGAAGACTATAATTTTTTTATGAAAACCAGGTTATTATTAACAAGTTTTAAATTACTAGGTTGGGGCTGAGGTCACGAACCAATAGGCACGAACTACATAACACTAGAAACGGATAACTACAAATGACTTACGCGCATCAGCTATTCCACGAGTTTGCGCGTTCTCTACTGTCATCGCCAGGGCTTGCTCGCGTCCTTGCAGTCAATTCTTCTGCTGCTGAGCCTGCTGGAAGAGTAGTTCCTGGGGTATCAAGGGTGGCCTCGGCTGATACCCTGCTGGAGCTGGTGGTAGGACTCCTTGAACTTCCGTTTGCGGTGCTCCCAATGCTGGATAGTCTGGCCTCGGTATTGGTAACGCTTGCTGGTCAACCTTTGGTACTCTTTCTCGACGCTCAGGGCATTCCTTTAATAAATACTGACTGGATCCACAGACTATGCATAATCTCTTCTTTCGTCTGCACTCGTCCTCAGTATGGCCTCGCTTGCGACAATATGGACAAACAGGTATTGTCTGTGGAGATGCCTCTGGTGGCTGGTATACGTGAGGTCTTTTTGCAACTTCTTCTTGTTGTGCTCCGACTGGTGCTGACGTGGATGGCCACTTCAGACTGGTCTCTCTCTTGATAACGCGCTCAATGCGTCGTGCTGCAGCGAGGATGTCCGAATACGAAGTAGGTACAACGGATCCAATTAGTTTCTGTAGCTCAATGTTTAGTCCGTCGAAGAATTTCTTGGCCTTCTCTTCTTCTGTCGGGATCAATGTTGGAGCGAAGCGACTTAGACGAATGAACTCAGCGTTGAACTCTTCCACCATCTTAGAATCCTGGGTGAGGCGATTGAACTTGTCCCAAAGTTCTGATCGAGCGATGGCTGGAATGTACATCTCCTGAAAGAGCCTGGAAAACTCTTCCCAAGTGACTCGGTCTGGTCCGAGTCGTGTTTCCTCAGATAGCCACCAGTGATGTGCATTGTCCGTCAACTGCATTCTGACGGCAGTCATCCAACGTTCCTTTGGGAGTTCAGCTGCTTCTAGTTGATGTTGAGTGTTGGTGAGCCACTCATGAACTTCAGTGGGCTCTTCTTTGCCTGAGAAGGTACGAGGCTTCAGCTGGCAAAAATCAGAAATAGAGCCCATCGTTGGTCGTCGTGCTGGTAGGTCTGCCTGCTCTAGTGCGGTTACTAGGCTGTGACTGAAAGCCTCTTGTTGAGCTTGCGTTATTGCATAGATCATTTGAAACATCTGCTGTCCGTCCATGGCCTGCCTTGTTGGAATTACGGGCATTGGTGGAGTAAATTGCGTCGATGGTGGAATGTCATCGCGCTGGACTCTCGAGGCACGTTGTTGAGCTGATTGTCCTCCATCCACTAGTGTTACTTCATCTTCGTTGGTTACCTCAGCATCTCGTGGTGACGTTATGGGAGTCTCGTCGTTTGCTTGTGAATCCATAACCCTGCAACCAAAATAAACAATAAGAGGCGCACAGGGATCAAGGCAGGATGCAAGTCAAGAAATTAATTCGAAGTCGATATGGATATCAAGAACGTTTCAAGCAAGTGGATGAGATCCTAAACTTATCCTATTTTATTGCAGGCCTGTTCGGTCCCTAAGTTGAAACCGAACAATTTAGTCGCAGGTTTAAGACCTGCATGGGCCACCACAAAAACTATGTCACACCCCAGTCCCAAAATGATGAGGGATAGGGCACGTGGCAATGGCCAGCAGCACGCACCGATGGACAACCCAATTTAATGGATCCATCAGGGCATGCTTAAGCTGTAGTCTAACAGGAATTAGGGCAATTATTACAAGTCACGGGTTATTCTATTCTCATCCACAACAGATAATCACAGATTAAAAGATAGAGTAATGCAAATAGAAATAACTGTCAAATCTCAATAAATTCCTCGGGAAACAATCCGAGAATATGTCTGGTACAACAAACGCAAATAGACAGGAAATAATCAACTGGAAATAGAAATAACTGACTACATACAGCTACTGCTCAAGAGAAGTCCTCTGGTACGATCTCGTCCTCAGATCCTGGTATAGCTCCTGGAAGTGCTCCTGTACGGTGTATCTCTGGATGGATCTCCTCAGCTATACCTGGGGACATCATCCATTCCAGGTCCTCAGGGGACATAGCAAGGTACAGATAATACAAGCCAAAACATAAGCAGTGCAGAAACAAATAAGCAATAGGCTAAACTATGTAACCAGCTAAGTGATATACAGTATGAGAGTAGCACAAGAAACTCAGGCTGAAACTACTACAAGCTCTGTATCGGAGAGCCGGTAGCAGTGATATCATGTAGTTGTCTAGCTCGTAGTGAGACTTAAGACGCCGGCATAATATATAATCAACCTGTAGCCTGTGTGTCTCTCCCCACCCAATGTAATCACGCATACCATGACCATAACGTCTCATGTCCATGTCAGCGGGATCATAGCTAATGCAACAAGTCATACTGTCTAAAAAATATCTCTGTCCAGTCCTGTATCCTATACAGAATTACCATGAATGTCTCAGAAAGACTCTGTCTCATGAATAGTGTCAAGTGTCCTGGGTTCTGGAGTACTTGATAAGACAAGTACGAGAATTATCGGGTCTCAATATCCATCTCTATGTGATGTTACACAACTCCGCGTACGGAGTTGGCACCCGACTGGTAATCGGACGCTAAGTAAGCCACTCGGTCCTGGGTTTTAACAGTTAAACAGGTTTATATGCATTTAAACAAGAATTCAGGCAAGTTCTATAACAAGAATTACTGCAATTTGGCAAGCTTTACTTGCCCACTGATGTATAAACAAGTCAAGAAAAATAAGTAGCAAGCTGCAGGGTTTGGCATGGTACACTTGCCTGTGGTTTCAGCTCTGTTTGCAGTTCTGACTTTAGCGGAATTTGCAGGCGGTACTCCGGTTGCTGAAATAAATATCACCATCAGATCCAGAAAATATCAATCAGCTAGAAACGCCTGTCCTTGGGTCCAATTTGGAGACAAGGGCAAAAACGACAGTTTCGGGTCAAAACGGGGTCCACATGTGGGCCCGCTTTGCACCAAAAAATGTGTCAGGGTCAACGGTCTCCAAATTCACCAAACTTAGTGTCAACAGGTCAGGAACGATTATACGAACCCAACGGAACTTTCAGAATTGAATTCCGATGAGCCGATCACGAAATCGCCCGTCGAGCGGGGCCTGTGGGGCCCACGACACGCGATTTTGTCAACGTTCTCAGAATCGAACCAAACTTGACCCACAAGACCAGCGTATCGCTACGAGTCCGATGGCGTAAGTTTTGTTTCTATCCAACGTGTGTGCACGAAGTTAGGGTGATTTGCAGAAAAGTCGGATACGGGACGATGTCCGCGGATACGCGTTGATCCCGGTGTGCACGCACACCCGAATCGACTTCTGCGAAATCTCACACGTCCGTATCGACGGCGCGCACGAATCTGTGAAGACCGCACGTAACCAAGTCATCCCGTTTGGCGGGGCGTACTCAGTTTCGGGGTGAAACAGGGTCTAGTTTTTCCTATTTTTGGATCGCGGTGTGCGATCACCACAGGACGCGATGCCCCGAGCGGTTTGTCCGGGCACCGAGAGGGTCATACAGGCTTCGCAACGCAATTTACGGAATCGAAAACAGAGCTACGAGCAAGAAGTTACACGCACCTGAATTGGACCCGAAAACCGGGGTCAGAATCGTGTCCGATACGACACAGGACACGTGTCCTGTGTCCGACAAGCGGGGGGGGGAACTAGGGTTAGGGTTTGGGTGCTGCGACGGCGGGGACGGCGGCTCTGCGGCCAGGCGGAGGCGGAGGGGACCGGCGCTGCTGTCGTCGGAGGGCGGCGCGGCGTGGCGAGGAGGCGGCGGCGTGCGGCAGGCGGCTGGGGCGCTGCTGCGGCCGCTGCTGCTGTCGACGAGCGGGGAGGAGGAGGAGAAGAGGGAGTGGGCTGGCCGCGGTGTCGACGGCGGCGCTGGGGCGATGGGGCACGGCTGGGGCGGCACGGCGGCGTGCGGCGAGGAGGCGGGGGACGGAGCGGGTGACCGGAGAGGGGGGAAAACTAGGTTTTTTTTTTATAGGGGAGCGGGGTGGCCGGGTGAGGCGGGAGACGCGGTGGCCGGTGCGGGGACGTGGCTGCGGGGGCGGAGGTCGCGCGGAGCGGGTTGGGGCGCGAGGCCGGCGGCGGCGGCGCGGGAAGCGGGGGCCGACCGGGTTCGTAGGGGTGAGGGGGGTTCACGGGTCGGGTAGCGGGCTGGATGCGGGTCGGGTTTGGGCAGACCCGACCCGACCCGGTAGGGGTTGGGCCGGGCTCTGGGCTTGGGTTTAATATTAATAATAATAATAATAACAATAATAATAATAATAATAATAATATCATTAAATAATTAATTAATTAAATAATTATATTTAGGTGTTTTAAAAATAGGTCCGGGGCCCAATAAATTTCAGAAAAATTGCCCTAAGTCCAGTTTTTCATTTTACACCCAAAAATATTATTTTCATAATATTTTAATATTGTTTATTATCAATTAAAAATCATTTAAATAAGAAAAGTCCGATTTTAATTAGGGAAAAATCCCAGAAAATTTCAGAAAATTGTGAAAAATCCAAATTTAAAATTCTTGAAAAATCAGGGGGTTTACACCAGTGCCATCGGAGCCCCACCATCGACCACCAGACGACAGAACTGAAGGAACTCTGTTTACAAGCAAGCAGTCCAGATACCCCTCTTCTACTCCTCGTTACTCCCTCACTTCGGAACCAAATTTAGTTTCGTTTAATTCTTTGAAAATATTATGTAACCCTCTTCGATACCCAGTCGATAGATTTTAATATCTAACAATAAAAACTAGGTAGAAATCGAAGCTAAGTTGAGCACTCAAACACCTTAATTTGAGCACAAATTTCTTCCAAACCATGCACGATTTCAAACTCTATTTGAAAGGACTAATTAAAAATATATCCAAGATTAATACCCTTATTTTATTTTTAATTAGCTTGCTTTATTTATTGTGTTATTTTTATTAGAACTTGACCAAAAACCATATTTTTCAAAACTAAAATCTTGCGATTCGTTGTCCGTCCCGTCAAACCGAACCACGTCGTCATGTACCAATTATACCGAAAGGCGCGTATGATATATCCTGACGTGTAGGATTTTGCATAAGTTGATTTTAACGTGTACGGACGCCAAAATCAACCCGTATCCATAAAAAGTCTCCGTATCAATGTTTTAAAAAATATCCTATTCATTTGTGTGCGCTCTTGGATCGCCACGAAACTTATGCCATTGGACTCACAACATTTGACTAGTCCTGTGACCGGAGTTTCGTCCGATCCTGAGTCAGTCGACGGAACGATGTTTCACGAGCTCCACGATTTGACTTAACGAGAGATTTTATGATCGGCTAACCAGAATCCAAAACTAGATATACCGTTGAGTTCATATCGTCATTTAGGATTTGTTTGACCTAAAAATTGTCCTATTTAGAGACATTTACCTTGGCATATTTTTTGGTGCAGAATGGGCCACATGAGGACCCCGCTTTGACCCGAAATGACCAGTGTTCAAATTGGATGAAAGGGTAGTGTTTTCTCACTAATTTGCTTATCCCAAAAATATTGGTAATATTTATTGCAGCATTCGGAGATATTTATTTATTTATATTTTGTACATCATGTTGCATTTATGTTATTTATTTAGTTAGTTATTTTTTATAAAATTGCATGTCCAAGATAGACTTGGGTGCAACAATGGATTTTATCGTCTTTATTTTGTTCATTATGTATATTGACCTTGAGTTATGTGACCTCCCCATGTTTGTGAGGTATCCTCATATCTCCTTGACCTTTGCACATACTTTTTACATACACGGATGTGTGATACGCGTGAGAGGGCACGGACCATCGTATTTGGGTTATTTTTGATACGTAAGGGATGTGTGTTGGCCTAGTCATATTTAGTGTCAAGGTGCATTCATTGACTTAGTGGTGATGAGCTGGACATGTCGTGTCATGGATACAATCCGGACATTCGTTTGGGTGGGGAGGATATACACGAGTTGTTTGGACTATTTTGCACTTTCCTGTGACCGTACGCTCTGAGGGAGATGTGGGTTGATGACCATGGATTTATATGAGAGAGATTGGCCTCTAGCATCCAGGGGATGCTTTGCGACAAGTACATATAATTGGATTGATTATATATGTATAGACCTCTAGTCTAAGAGGAGTCTATGTCGATCCCATTTTAGCCAGACAGCCCATTCGTGCAAAGGTTATCCTCAATTGCATTCGTGTAGCTTGGTTAATTTATCCGGTACATATATTTCTATTCAGTTTACGATTGGCATGCTTTTATGTATCTTTTTACGTCCCTCTGCGGACTGGGTCCCTTTCCAGGTGTAGACGATCATGACTATTTGAAGGAGCACGGATCAACGCCTCATTCTCTTGGGTACTCATCTCCCCTATCATATTCCTTCGTGTCCTCGATCCCTTGTGCAAGTTCTTCTTGTACAAACTTATATATGCCATATTACCTTACTTAGAGCAGGTAATACCGACCCTTAGAAATTAATGCATGATTTATATTTCTCCTTCTCAAGTTTAAGGTATAATAGTTCGTACTTGACCTTTCTCCACCATTCTACATTCTCTTATTTTTGTAATTGTACCTTATTTTTAATTTTGAGGATAAAATTCTTGTAAGTTGGGTAGAATGTAAACCCCCTAATTTTAAATTTTTAATTTTAGTATTTTTAGTATTTTGATTATCTTATTTATTGAATTGCGGATACATTTTTTTAGAAAAAATAAAAATTCTTGATTTGATATCTGATATAAATATTTATTTGTATGTAGATTTGTCAAAAATATTTTTGGAAATAAATAATTTAAATAAAGTGTTACAAGTGTTTCTAGAATTATCTTATAAACATCTTAATACTTAGATGTTTTCAAATGTGTACTTAGTTATAAAATTCAACTTATAAGTTTTAGCGATTTTTTTATAATGGTATCATCTATTTTTATTACTATTTAGCAACATTTCTTTATTTATTATTATTATTATTATTTAGTAATGATATTTTTTGATTTAAATGATATTTATTAACTCGTTGTTCCAATTTATATAATACTTAATTATAAAATGCACTGTATATATATTTTTGAATTTTCTATAATTTTTTAGGATTTTTTTTTACGGACGTATATAAATATATATTTACTTATCTATAAGGAAAAAAAATAAGGGAAAAGAAAAGAAAGCAAAAGAAAAGAAAATAAAATAAAATAAAAGGAGAATAAAAGAAAAGAAAAGAAAAAAAAAAAAAAAACAAACTCTACTCCAAACACAAACCCTCAACTTCAAGTTTTGGGTAGGAATGGTTTAGCTCGCTAGAGGGAAGGGAGATAGTTTTCGCATTTCCCCGATCCAAAAAAGCCATAGCTTCGAAAAAATTAGGATTGTGAGACACATTAAGAAAAAATCTGAGTTCAAAAAAAAATTTAACACCACCGTCACCAACAAAGCAAACCCACACACACAACTCTCATCTTGCCCCGCGGAAACCGAACTCTCCCAGAGCCGACGTTTGTGCTCGGAAATGCCACCCCTCCGATTCAAAACAAGTCCAAAACTGAACCAATTTTGATGAAATCTTTTTTATTCCAATCCAAACCCGATTCTCTTCCAATTTACATCAAAAACATGATTTAAATCTGTCCAAATATGATTAAAAACTAATTGGATATCAATCCTAAGACCTAGTATATAAATACCAATGTAGAAACTATTTCTTCTTTCCACTGTCGTGTACTCCCTTATTTTTGAATCTCCGAATATCAGAGGGAACCCCAACGTCCTGCGCACCCCCTCGACTACCTACATCACCGCCAGCCCAACAGGAGCCCCACCGTTGACCACCGGACGACAGAACAGAGGGAACTATATTTGCGAGTAGGTAGTCCAGGTACTCCTCTTCTACTCCTCGTCACTCCCTCGATTTGGAACAAAATTTAGTTTCGTTTAATTCTTTGTAAATATTATGTAACCCTCTTCGATACCCAGTCGATAGATTTTAATTAGGTAAAAATTGAAGCCATATTATGTAACCCTCTGGCAATAAAAACTAGGTAGAAATCGAAGCCAAGTTGAGAAAAAATTAGTTTATGTGACAGTTTGAGCACTCAAACACCCTACTTTGAGCACGAATTTCTTCCAAACCATGCACGATTTTCAAAATCTATTTAAAAGGACTTATTTAACAATATATCTAAGATTAAAACCCTTCTTTTAGTTTTAATTAACTTGCTTTATTTATTGAGTTATTTCTGTTAGAACTTGACCAAAAATCATATTTTTTAAAACTAAAACTTTGTGATATGGAGTCCATCTCGTCAAACCGGACCACGTCGTCAAGTACCAATTATACCAAAAGGCGCGTATGGTATATCCTGACGTGTGGGCTTTCATAGAAGTTATTTTGGATATATGCGCACGCTAGAATCAACCTGTATCCGTAGAAAGTCTCTATATCGACGTTTTGTAAAATATCCTATTAGTTTTTGTGCCCTCGTCGGATCACCATAAAACTTACGTCGTTAGACTCACAATGTTTGACCTTTCCTATGACCCAAGTTTTGTCCGATTCCGAAACAGTTGACGGAATACCGTTTTGTGGGCCCCATAGTTTGACTTGACAAGCGATTTTGTGATCGGCTCACCGGAATCAAAAAATGGACATTTTGTTGAGTTCATATTATCATTTAGGATTTGTTTGACCTATAAATTTTTCTATTTAGAGACCTTTACCCTTGATACATTTTTTGGGACAGAGTGGGCTATATGTGGACCCTGCTTTGACCCGAAATAACTTGTGTCCAAATTGGACGAAAGGGTAGTTTTTTTGGCTATTTTGTTTATTCTAAAAATGTTGATGATGTTTATTGCAGCATTCAGAGACGTTTATTTAGCTTCCATATTTTTGGATTCGTGGTCTGTTGTCTTATGTCGTTTCAGCACCAAATAACTACCAAACAAGTATACCTTACCATGATGAATATTTATTTACATTTTGTATATCATGTTACATTTAAGTTATTTATTTATTTAGTAATTTTTTATAAAATTGTGCGTCCAAGATACACTTGGGTGAAACAGCGACTGTCGTCATCTTTATTTTGTTCATTATGTATATTGACCTAGAGTTGTGTGACCTCCTCATGTTTGTGAGGTATCCTCATATCTCCTTGACCCTGACACATACTTTGTACATACACAAATGTGTGATGCGCATGAGAGGGCACGAACAATCGTATTTGGGTCACTCTCGATACGTAAGGGACATGTGTCGGCCTAGTCATATTTAGTGTCTAGGTGCATTCATTGGCTTAGTGGTGAGGAGCTGGACGTGTCGTGTCATAGATACGATTCGGACAGTCATTTGGGTGCGAAGGTGTCACGACCCGCACCCGGTATAAGGGTACTAGTCGGAAACAACGCCCAGCCTACGCCACAGAATCGGCGGTAGAACGCTGTCTAGATAGTCTATCTAATGTAATGAACCACCAATAATGATAGAATACTCAATCACAGAACTAAGATAAAAATGAGCACGAATTAGATAAAGAATAGAATAGTCACCATACAACTCATGAGTTTAAAATAATACATCAATGAGTCCGAAGAGTAACAAAATAAGCTGGAGACAAATCCAGTACAAAAGAATACTATCATACTACAAGCTACACTCCAGGGTCAACTGTCTCAGTTGGGATAAGTCCCTCTTGAGCCAGGGTCTCCGAATCTAAACCCACAACATCCTGGGGTCCATAATAGGTAGGGTACTCCTCAGTGTCATCTGAAAAAATATATCCAGTCAGGAAAGGAGCAGAGTACAATCCTAACAGCAGTTCTCAATTAATGATAAAAACTATGTAACAGTAAATAGCTATGGATAAACAAGATGCACAATAGACAGGAGAGATATATAGACAATAAGGAAATACTGGAAATAATTACAATAAGGAACAATATGCCAATGAAACAATAATACTAATGACTAAGTGTGTGAGTACTAGCTTAACATATGATCGGCTTGGGCAAGATGCAATGCGGCCTGGCTAATCATACGTGCGGTGCATGATCAACACTATTCGCTTACCAGTACTTTATTCAATAGGGATTTGATCACATATCTATACTAATACTCCCCACCCCCGACTGGTATAATAGATCCAACCACGGTAAGCTATGGCACTAGATTCCCCAAGAAGATAGCTAGTCTCCCCGAGAATCGGTGTCTGTACATGTACAAGATAACCAATGAAACAATACTTGCACCATATACACCATATACCAAGGAATAACATCTCATGACGAGATCCGGATATACCAATCCGTGTAACCATAGTGTCAAAAGAACATGGATATCTACACTAGATACAGTGAACATAGAGGATATCATAAATGAGAAACTATCAGAGAATGTACTCGCCTGAAGTCCAATGAAAAAGTCTTACAGATGTCAGACTCGGTGCCTCGAAGACCTAGATATGGAATACCACATTAATACAAGGTTCCGGAAAGAGAACAAGTCAAACTAGTCAACTTCTAGGTAAATAAATCAATTCTAAGTTAAAAGTCAACTATAGTCAACTCTAAAGTCAACTAAAGTCAAACATGGTCAAACCAATGTCAACCTCACAAAACCTCTATATAAAATAATATAGAAAATAAATACAACAATTTAGGAATCAAAATTAGATCCCAATAGATACCCACACAAGAATACTAATAATACAAATAATGCACACTCTAAACAATGTATATACAAACCAAATAGAAGAATATATTATTATTAGTATTATACCTCACAAAACACCTATATATATACATATATATATATATACAAATATAATATGTAATATATAAATTAAATCTGCCAAAACGTCACTGAAAATAGTGAGATAAATATAAAATAAATAAAATAGGCTTTCAGTGACAGTTTCTACTGTCACTGAAACCACCGTCGCCAAAGCCGCTGTACAAACTGCACTGCTGTCACCCATTGGTGACAGTACTCCACTGTTACAAAAAAATCCGTCGCTGCTGTTGCGAATCCCGCTCACTGCACGGGTTATTAATGACAGTGGCGGCTCTGTCATTAATAGCCTGCCGCCACTGTTACAGCGGCTGCTGCTGAACCGCCTAAAATAATGACAGTTTCACTATCATAAATCCTACTGTCACTAAAAACACAATAATATATATATATAAATATATATATATATCTATATATAAATCAAAAAATATATATATATATATATATATATATATATAAAGCAATTAGATAAATATATATACTTATATATATACAAATAAATACTATTAATTACAAAACACATGCACATATTAATGTACGTATTTTACATGGCTAGAAGCACACATAAAAATACATTCATTAATATACAAATAATTATATAATAATTATAAATAATATAATTACTTATTTAAACACATAAATATATTTTATAAAATATTTATGTATAATTTATTTTATTAACATAAGTACATATATAATTGCATGCAAGAAAGCTACATACATATATTTATACATCATATTAGAACACATAGAAATATATAGATCTATGCTACAATAAATACCATAATAAATACACTAAAATAATATATAATATCTACATATATATACTAATTATAAATGAAGAATTTAAAGCATAAATAATTAGATCTACACATAAACACACCAAATTGGAGAGTATCACACCGTATCCCACTAGATCTAGGATACGCATGTGACACCGGTCCAACACACAACCAATTGCACCCCGAAGGACACAAACAAGTCACAAATAATATTTATGAATAAATCAAAGTGTCAAAAGTAGATCTATGTGTCCGTGTCAAAATACGATATGTTCAAAGCCCCGTGTCGGAGGAAGCCCCCAAAATGACACGTATCACCAAATAGTTGGGATCCGAACCACATGTACCAAATATGGACACGACACAAGCCCCAAACACATAAGCACATGCCCAATTGATCTATAGGATCAATTGACACACACAACAAAATATAAATTTGGAATTCCAACAAAATTGACACAAAAAGCACCATAACTTTCTCCATGGGTCTCCTATGAACATAAAACAAATTTCTATGGGTAGTACATACATATAGGTTGATTTTACATGATTAAATCTCAGATTTAGAAGCTATTTAAATGGAAAAATCTGAATTATACCTATTGGGAGATGGATTCCCAATGAAACCTCCAATTGAGAAGAACTTGCTTCCAAATTGTAGATCCTTGCTCCTCTTTGTAGATCCTTGCTTCCTTCTTCTAGATCCTTGCTTCTCAACTTTCTAATGGTGAATTGGGAAGAATTTGGAATAAATTTGGTAGGGAATTGGAATGGGAACGGAGGGAATTTGGGAGTGGGAAATTCTAGATCTAGATTTGGAATGAGAATGAGAGGAGAGAGAAATTTCTCTCCTCTTTTAATAGGCCGGCCTTGCCCCTCTCCCAAGCAATTGTAAAATATCCAATGTACCCCTTGGGGCCTCTCATGAAGAAATAATTAAGGAAGAAAGCTTCTAGTCTAATCACTTAATTAATTTAATCCATCTCCTTAACTATGGGCTTTCTAAATGGGCCAAATCTAACTATTTAATTCATGTTGGTCCATGGGTCCAAACTAAACTAGTTGGGTCCACTAAAATAAGTCCAAAATAATTAAATAACATCCAACAACAATTAAATAATACAACAAAAATTATTTACCATGCACAATATTTATTTAAATAGGAAATTACTAAAATACCCTTTTTCCTAAAATGTGGTAGTGACAAGTCTACCCTCCTTAAAATAATTTTGTCCTCGAAATTCAAAGACGAAAACTACCCCCAGAAAAACACAGAACAGAACTAAAGAATCACAACTAACTAATGAACAGAACATAACTAGAAATAACATACCTCAAGGTACAAACAAATATGGATAACGCTCTCGCATGTCATCCTCTCTCTCCCAGGTAGACTCCCCCGGAGAGTGATGCCTCCATGCGACGCGTACTAAAGGAATAGTCTGGTTCCTCAGCACCTTCTCTCTCCGATCCAGAATCTCAACTGGCTGCTCTGGATAGCTAAGAGTAGGGCCCACCTCTATCTCTGAGTGATCCAATACATGACTAGGATCTGCCACGTATCGTCTCAACTGCGACACATGAAACACGTTGTGCACTTCCTCCAATGCAGGTGGCAAGTCTAGTCTATAAGCAACTGCACCGACCCTCTCTAGAATAGTGAAAGGTCCGATGAATCGCGGACTAAGCTTTCCGCCTCCACCGAAGCGAATCGTGCCTCGTGTCGGAGAAATCCTCAGAAACACCAAACCACCCACCTAGAACAAAATACCATCTTAAGAACTTAATCTATAACAAACAAGAACAAGCACAAACAAAATCTAAACTATACTTCAAACTCTAAAGGTCTCCGATGACTATCGACCCAATGCCGCTGTCTGTCCTGCGCCACTCGAAGTCTGTCTCTGATCAAATGAACCTTCTCTGCTGCATCCACAACCATCTCTGGCCCAAGCAAAATTCTCTCTCCAACATTGTCCCAAGACAAAGGAGTACGACACCTCCGACCATGTAGAGCTTCAAAAGGTGACATCTCTATACTGGCCTGGTAACTGTTGTTGTAAGCAAACTCTACCAAATGGAGATGGTCCTCCCAAGAACCCCCGAAATCTAGTACACAAGTGCGCAATATATCCTCAAGAGTCTGGATAGTCCTCTCTGACTGCCCATCTGTCTGGGGATGATATGCAGTACTGAACTTGAGCTGAGTGCCCAAACTCTCCTGCAAACTCCTCCAGAAATGAGAAGTAAAACGACTATCTCGATCTGAGACTATGCTGACAGGAAATCCATGTATCCTAACGATCTGCCTCACATACATCTCCGCCAGCTTCTCCGTAGACAAACCCACCTTGAAAGGCAAAAAGTGGGCCGACTTGGTCAACCTATCAACTATGACCCAAATTGCGTCTTTCCCTCCTGGAGATCGTGGAAGTCCGGACACAAAATCCATAGTAATGTGTTTTTACTTCCACTCTGGAATGGGTAATGGCTGAAGTAACCCTCCTGGCCTCTGCCTCTCGGCTTTCACCTGCTGGCACACTAAGCATCTGGATACAAACTGTGCCACTTCCCTCTTCATGCCATACCACCACACACTCTCTCGCATATCCCGATACATCTTGTTAGCACCTGGATGTATGGAATACTGAGAGCGATGCGCTTCCTGCAATACCTCCTCGCGCAACTCCCCACTAGGCACACACAATCTAACTCCATACCTCAAGGATCCATCCTCTGCAATAGTGAAATCATCCTCCAATCCTGCTCTCACCTGAGCTCTGATACTCCTCAAAGATACATCATCATACTGTGCTGCCTTGATCCTGTCCATCAAATCTGAGTGTATCTGCAATCCCCACATCTGCATAGCACACCCAGGAACAATTACCTCAATGCCCAAGCTCTCCAAGTCCTCCAACAAATATCGATCCTGCGTCAAGAACATAGCTACCGGATACCTGCTCAAAGCATCGGCCACTATATTTGCTTTTCCAGGATGATATTGCAAAGAGATATCAAAATCCTTCATCAGTTCCAACCACCGACGCTGCTTCATGTTCAACTCCTTTTGCGTGAAAACGTACTTCAAGCTTTTGTGGTCTGTGAAGATCTCCACACGCTCTCCGTACAAATAATGTTTCCACAACTTCAGGGCGAATATGACAGCTGCCAACTCTAAATCATGGGTAGGATAGTTCTTTTCATGAGGACGCAATTGCCTGGATGCATAGGCAATCACTTTTCCATGCTGCTGAAGAACACAACCTAAACTCTTCCCTGATGCATCACTATAAATAGTGAAACCTCCGGACCCTGATGGCAACGTCAAAATAGGAGCAGACGTCAACCTCTTTTTCAACTCCTCAAAAGCAACCTGGCAATCCTCCGTCCAAACAAACTCCACATCCTTCCTTGTGAGTCTGGTCATCGTCTCGGCAATCCTCGAAAAATCTTGCACAAACTTCCTGTAATAGCCTGCCAATCCCAAGAAACTCCTGATCTCTGCTACCGAACTCGGAGTCTTCCAAGATTCCACTGTTGAAATCTTCTTCGGATCCACTGAAATACCATCACCAGTCACAACATGCCCCAAGAATTCTACCTTGTCCAAGAAAAACTCACATTTGGACAACTTCCCATACAACTTCTCCTTCCTCAGCACATCCAACACAATCCTCAAATGCTCCTCATGCTCCTCCAGTGTCCTCAAGTATATGAGTATGTCGTCGATGAACACCACCACGAACTTGTCAAGGTACTGGTGGAACACCTTGTTCATCAAGTTCATAAATACCGCCGGTGCATTAGTCAAACCAAACGGCATCACCATAAACTCGTACTGACCATACCGAGTTCTAAAAGCAGTCTTCGGTATGTCCTCCGGCTTTACCTTCACTTGATGGTAGCCTGATCTCAAATCTATCTTAGAAAATACCTTCGCACCACTCAACTGATCAAACAGATCATCAATCCATGGCAAAGGATACTTATTCTTGATAGTGAGATTATTCAAAGCTCTGTAATCAATGCACATACGCACCGATCCATCCTTCTTCGGTACAAATAATACCGGGACTCCCCATGGTGAAGAACTCGATCTGATAAATCCCTTATCCTGCAATTCGTCCACCTGCTTCTTCAACTCGACCAGCTCGCTGTTGTTTACTCTATAGACATGTTGCGAAATTGGTTCTGCACCTGGCACTAAGTCTATAGAAAATTCAACATCTCGATCTGGTGGCAATCCTGGCAATTCCTCAGGAAACACATCCAAGAATTCTGCTATCAACGGATAGGGCAACTCCTTGTCTTCCACTATAGCTCCACAAATAATGCTTTCTCCCTGCTCCGCAGCTCCTCTAGCAAACTCGAACTCTGGCTCTCCTGGCGAACCAAACAAAACTCTACCTCCTCTACAGTCTATGCTAGCACGGTGCCTACTCAACCAATCCATCCCAAGTACAATGTTATAGCTTGGAAGTGGCATTACAAGTAGACACACACTCAACTCCCGGCCTCCCAAAGTAACTCTCCGATCCTTACAAATATCATTAACCAGGATAATGCCTCCCCCGGTCATGATCTTGCAAGTCCTAAGCAAAGACTCAGCTACCAAACCATGCTTCAGAGCAAAAGAAACAGATACAAAACTATGGGAAGCACCACTATCAAACAAAGCTAAAGCTGGAATAGAATCAAGAAGAATAGAACCTGTGATAACATCTCTGGTGGGTTCCTCCTCTTCGACGGTCATAGCAAACGTTCGTCCTTGTCGAGCACCTCCCTGCTGTTGATGCTGGACAAAACGCTGCTGCTGTGTCGGAAGCGGTCCCCTCGGCTGTGCTGCAGGTGGTCTCGTCTGTGTCCTCGGAGCTGGAGCTGCTCCTTGAACTGCACGACGAGGACACTCCCTCGATTGATGCCCTTCAGTACCATAATACAAACAAACTTCTAGCCTCCTCCTGCAAACTTCCCAGATGTGGCCGGGCTTCTTGCAGAAGTTGCATGGAGCCTGCTATAACTGCCTCTGCTGCTGAGGTGCCTGGTGAAAAGGTGCTCTAGCTGGAGTCTGGTTCTGCTGTGGCTGCTGGAAAGGTCTGAACTGGAAATGAGGACGTTTGGCAGATACTGCACTGCCGTTGGCCCCCAAAAAAGAATCACGGTCTCTCTTGGTCTTTAAACCCAGATCTCGCTCAACCTTGCGTGCCTCCGCAAGTATCTTCGAGTATGTCTCATAAAAAGACGGAATGAGGATCAATATGGCACAAGATGTAAGACATCAAGGAAAGGATAAGTTTTAAGGGATCAAGTATCAATATCAAAGGAGAATAGTTGAATCAAAAGAATTTTCCTAGATGTGATTGAGTATCTCAGCCTATATCCTACATCCTATCGCAGGCTCGCAGTAGTACAACTAAATTATCGCACTACCACGACATCACATACTTGGTAAAGCTAGACCTGCATGGGCCACCACCAAAAATGTGTCACGACCCGCACCCGGTGTAAGGGTACTAGTCGGAAACAACGCCCAGCCTACGCCGCAGAATCGGCGGTAGAACGCTGTCTAGATAGTCTATCTAATGTAATGAACCACCAATAATGATAGAATACTCAATCACAGAACTAAGATAGAAATGAGCACGAATCAGATAAAGAATAGAATAGTCACCATACAACTCATGAGTTTAAAATAATACATCAATGAGTCCGAAGAGTAACAAAATAAGCTGGAGACAAATCCAGTACAAAAGAATACTATCATACTACAAGCTACACTCCAGGGTCAACTGTCTCAGTTGGGATAAGTCCCTCTTGAGCCAGGGTCTCCGAATCTAAACCCACAACATCCTGGGGTCCATAATAGGTAGGGTACTCCTCAGTGTCATCTGGAAAAATATATCCAGTCAGGAAAGGAGCAGAGTACAACCCTAACAGCAGTTCTCAATTAATGATAAAAACTATGTAACAGTAAATAGCTATGGATAAACAAGATGCACAATAGACAGGAGAGATATATAGACAATAAGGAAATACTGGAAATAATTACAATAAGGAACAATATGCCAATAAAACAATAATACTAATGACTAAGTGTGTGAGTACTAGCTTAACATATGATCGGCTTGGGCAAGATGTAATGCGGCCTGGCTAATCATACGTGCGATACATGATCAACACTATTCGCTTACCAGTACTTTATTCAATAAGGATTTGATCACATATCTATACTAATACTCCCCACCCCCGACTGGTATAATAGATCCAACTACGGTATGCTATGGCACTAGATTCCCCAAGAAGATAGCTAGTCTCCCCGAGAATCGGTGTCTGTACATGTACAAGATAACCAATGAAACAATACTTGCACCATATACACCATATACCAAGGAATAACATCTCATGACGAGATCCGGATATACCAATCCGTGTAACCATAGTGTCAAAAGAACATGGATATCTACACTAGATACAGTGAACATAGAGGATATCATAAATGAGAAACTATCAGAGAATGTACTCGCCTGAAGTCCAATAAAAAAGTCTCACAGATGTCTGACTCGGTGCCTCGAAGACCTAGATATGGAATACCACATTAATACAAGGTCCCGGAAAGAGAACAAGTCAAACTAGTCAACTTCTAGGTAAATAAATCAATTCTAAGTTAAAAGTCAACTATGGTCAACTCTAAAGTCAACTAAAGTCAAACATGGTCAAACCAATGTCAACCTCACAAAACCTCTATATAAAATAATATAGAAAATAAATACAACAATTTAGGAATCAAAATTAGATCCCAATAGATACCCACACAAGAATACTAATAATACAAATAATGCACACTCTAAATAATGTATATACAAACCAAATAGAAGAATATATTATTATTAGTATTATACCTCACAAAACACCTATATATATACATATATATATATACAAATATAATATGTAATATATAAATTAAATCTGCCAAAACGTCACTGAAAACAGTGAGATAAAATACAAATTAAATAAAATAGGCTTTCAGTGACAATTTCTACTGTCACTGAAACCACCGTCGCCAAAGCCGCTGTGCAAACTGCACTGCTGTCACCCATTGGTGACAGTATTCCACTGTCACAAAAAAATCCGTCGCTGCTGTTGCGAATCCCGCTCACTGCATGGGTTATTAATGACAGTGGCGACTCTGTCATTAATAGCCCGCCGCCACTGTTACAGCGGCTGCTGCTGAACCGCCTAAAATAATGACAGTTTCACTGTCATAAATCCTACTGTCACTAAAAACACAATAATATATATATAAATATATATATAAATCTATATATAAATCAAAATATATATATATATATATATATATATATATATATATATATATATATATATATATATATATATATATATAAAGCAATTAGATAAATATATATACTTATATATATACAAATAAATACTATTAATTACAAAACACATGCACATATTAATGTACGTATTTTACATGGCTAGAAGCACACATAAAAATACATTCATTAATATACAAATAATTATATAATAATTATAAATAATATAATTACTTATTTAAACACATAAATATATTTTATAAAACATTTATGTATAATTTATTTTATTAACATAAGTACATATATAATTGCATGCAAGAAAGCTACATACATATATTTATACATCACTTTAGAACACATAGAAATATATAGATCTATGCTACAATAAATACCATAATAAATATACTAAAATAATATATAATATCTACATATATATACTAATTATAAATGAAGAATTTAAAGCATAAATAATTAGATCTACACATAAACACACCAAATTGGAGAGTATCACACCGTATCCCACTAGATCTAGGATACGCATGTGACACCGGTCCAACACACAACCAATTGCACCCCGAAGGACACAAATAAGTCACAAATAATATTTATGAATAAATCAAAGTGTCAAAAGTAGATCTATGTGTCCGTGTCAAAATACGACATGTTCAAAGCCCCGAGTCGGAGGAAGCCCCCAAAATGACACGTATCACCAAATAGTTGGGATACGAACCACATGTACCAAATATGGACATGACACAAGCCCCAAACACATAAGCACATGCCCAATTGATCTATAGGATCAATTGACACACACAACAAAATATAAATTCGAAATTCCAACAAAATTGACACAAAAAGCACCATAACTTTCTCCATGGGTCTCCTATGAACATAAAACAAATTCCTATGGGTAGTACATACATATAGGTTGATTTTACATGATTAAATCTCAGATTTAGAATCTATTTAAATGGAAAAATCTAAATTATACCTATTGGGAGATGGATTTCCAATGAAACCTCCAATTGAGAAGAACTTGCTTCCAAATTATAGATCCTTGCTCCTCTTTGTAGATCCTTGCTTCCTTCTTCTAGATCCTTGCTTCTCAACTTTCTAATGGTGAATTGGGAAGAATTTGGAATGAATTTGGTAGGAAATTAGAATGGGAATGGAGGGAATTTGGGAGTGGGAAATTCTAGATCTAGATTTGGAATGAGAATGAGAGGAGAGAGAAATTTCCCCCCTCTTTTAATAGGCCGGCCTTGCCCCTCTCCCAAGCAATTATAAAATGTCCAATGTACCCCTTGGGGCCTCTCATGAAGAAATAATTAAGGAAGGAAGCTTCTAGTCTAATCACTTAATTAATTTAATCCATCTCCTTAACTATGGGCTTTCTAAATGGGCCAAATCTAATTATTTAATTCATGTTGGTCCATGGGTCCAAACTAAACTAGTTGGATCCACTAAAATAAGTCCAAAATAATTAAATAACATCCAACAATAATTAAATAATATAACAAAAATTATTTACCATGCACAATATTTATTTAAATAAGAAATTACTAAAATACCCTTTTTTCTAAAATGTGGTAGTGACAGAAGGATATACACGAGTCGTTTGGGATATTTGTACTTTCTTGTGACCGTACGTTCTAAGAGAGATGCGGGTTGACGACCATGAATTTATATGAGAGAGATTGGCTTCTGGCATCCAGGGGATGCTTTACGGCAAGTATATATGATTGGATAGATTATGTACATGTAGACCTCTAGTCTCCGAGGAGTCTATGTTGATCCCATTCTAGCTAGACGGCCCATTCGTACAAAGGTTATCCTCAATTGCATTCACGTAGCTTGGTTAGTTTACCTAGTACATATGTTTATATTCAGTTTATGATTGGCATTCTTCTATGTATCTTATTATATCCCTCTGAGGACCAGGTCCATTTCTAGGTGTAGATGATAATTACTATTACATAAGCACGGATCAGGATGTGCTACTTCTCTATCTTTTGAGGAGGTGTCACTACCATATTTTCTAGAAAAGGATATTTTGGTTATTTTATAATTTATTTAATATTATGCTTGATGAATAATTATTTATTATATTATTTAATTATTATTAGATGTTAGTTTATTATTTTGGACTTGTGTTAGTGAGCCTTACTAGTTTAGATTAGATCCATGGACCAATAATTAAAATTAGTTAGTATTGAGCCCAATTAGAAGCCCAATGAATAGGAGGAGGATTAATTTAATTAAACCATTAGACTAGAATCTTTTCTCCTTAATTATTTCTTCATGAGAGGCCCCAAGGGGTATAATGGACATTACATAGTAACTTGGACCTATATAAAAAGGGGGAAAAGTTTTTCTCTCCTCTTTTCATTTCAAATCTAGATCTAGAATTTTTTTCAACCAAATTCCTTCATTTTTACATCAATTTCCTACCAAATTTTATTCTAATTACTTTCCAAATCACCATTAGAGACTAATAGAGCAAGGATCTTGTCACGCCCCAGTCCCAAAAGTACGTAGGACTAGGACACGTAAGCATGCCAGCCGTATGGATATGGTAACTCCAATATATGAAAACTAAATACATACGTACGCTGTAATATGAATATCAAATCCATAAGTGGTATAGAATATATCACAAGTTACAGGGAATAATCTAAATCTCATCTACGAAAATCAATATAAATAAATAACCAGCATCTATATAACTAGATCTCAACATAATTATCTAAGGATGATAGTTGGATGGAAACAAATCCACTACCAACTCGAATGTAAGAGCAAATACAAATAAGTATAACACAACAACACCATATAAGAATACCAGCTAGCAATCACGGCTCGAAGAGAGGACATCCACGAAACATATATATCCAAATCTGTGCTCCTGCAAATACTCAAGAACAAATACACCTGGCAGAGGACCAGGTCCTCAGAGGGACGTAACAAGATACAGAAAATACGAGCCAATTTGAATACAGTAAACATGCATCATATTTGAAAATAAATAAGTACGCTGTACAAGACAATCTATATGAATGCAAATGAGGACAACTTTTTGACGTATGGGTAAGGGTAGGCTACTCGATCTAATCCTCACAACCTCACGCTCGTCAGTGGACATCATCAGCCGACATACCTCTGGGGTAGCGACCCTCGGACTCCATCAATCAACATACCTCTCGGGTAGCGACCATCGGACACGACCCACCATAGTGCGTGCTAGTGACTACGGTGTAACCAGAGTGGTTAAAAGCCCATACGCCAAATGATTGTCCTCTCATGATACTAGGTGCCATGTGTGTGTCAACATATCTAATATATAATATGACTGAAAGAAACTACACATGCAATAAATAAACAGAAATAAAATAAATATAAAGAAATATACTAAGCATGCAAAATACTGTAAGCAATTTGGCAAGGTATCTTGCCTGGCAAGAAAGCTGCAAAAATATAATGTCCCGATGTCAACTCCAAGAGTCAGAAGCTACAACCACAGAATGAACGTCTCCGGATGCTAAAATAAATATCGCCAACGTTCCCAAAATAAGCAAAATAGCTAAAAAGCACATCACTTCGTCCAATTTGGACACAGGGGCAAAACGGTAATTTCGGATAAAAGTGGGGTCCACATGTGGTCCACTTTGCACCAAAAAGTGTGCCAAGGATAACGATCTCTAAATGGGACAAACTATAGGTCAAACAACTCTAAATGTCAATACGAACCCAACGGTATGTCCAAATATGGATTTCGATGGGCCGAACACAATTTTGTCCAAAAAGTCAACTGTGGGGCCCGCCAATTGGCGATTTGGTCAACCGTCTCAGAATTGCATGAAAATTGGGTCACAGGACCAGCGCGTTACCACGAGTCCAGTGGCACAAGTTTCGTCACAATCTGACAAGCGTGCACAAAATACGCGCGAGTTCCACAAAAGTTACGACACGGGGTGTGTCCTCGGATACGGCCTGATTTCGGCGCGCACACGCGTTCGAATCAATTCTTACGAATTTTTACGTGTCCGGTTATACTGTGTGCACCATTTGGTACACTTGGTACACGGCGGGGGGGGGTCCCGTTTGGCGGAGCGCGCTCCATTTCACAACTTTTAGAAATCTGGAAAAAGTGGGTTCGCAGGATTTTGTGACGAATTTAATTCTGTCCACAACAGCTAATAATCTAGGATTATTCAACAAAAAATAAATTAGGTCAAGTGTTCTACACATATAAAAAAGAATCACCGAATTTGGATCTCTGTGGTGGGAGATACGAACTCGGCAACATGAGTGGTCACCGCAGTTTTCTGCGATTCCAGAATTCGGTCTGCTCGTGCCAACTTGGGTGCTATTTTCGCCTATGGGTACACGTTGTTCAAGGTCTGCTATTATACAAATATGGAAGAGGGTTACGGGGTGAGCATACCGGTGAAGACGGAACGACGTTTGGTTGAGCGAGTCGACGGGAAGCAACTCCGGAACGAAGGTACCTCGTGTAGGAATCTGCAGTACGCGAGGTCGGGGTCGTCGGGATGGTTTGGACGGCCTGGCAGGGTTCTCTGGCTGCGGTGGCGGCTCTAGATGAGAAGAGGGGGTCTGGAGATTTTAGGTTAGGGTTTTATGAAATTATATATATATATATATATATAAGAATGTAAGAGAGAAAAAGAGGGGTCTTCGGTTATTTAGCCGTGGGAGGGGGGTCTTGTGTTTGCAAACGGGTTGCTGGGCTTGGGACGGCTCACAACTTGCTGTTGTGGCTGCATAAGAGGGAGTGGGCGGCTGCTCTTATTGCTAAGGAGTGGTTTGTTTTGGTTTGCTTGAGAATGGAATGGTTAATAGGAATTTGTTAGGAGCATAGTAATGGAATTGGTTAATAGGAATGGAATGTTAATAATAATATATTTAATAATTTTGTTGGAATTGATAGAAGGGGATGGCTCCAGCGGATGGTTCTTAAAGGGAAAGGGGTTGGCTTGGTAGAATGGTTTGCTTAAGTTGCTTTGTTGGAATTGTTTGCTTTGGTTATTAATTTATTATTATTAGTTTATTATTTTCTTTTCTTTTCTTTTCTTTTCCTTTTTCTTTATAATATATATATATATATATATATATATATATATATATATACTCATAAAAAAATTATAGATTAGAATAATGCACACCGTTAGGCTAGCAACTGCTCAAGGGGTCTCCTACATGGAATAAATTTTAAAAAATTTCTAATGGTCCCATAAATCCTCTAAGTGCCCGAACACCTAAAATAAAAATTATTAAAAATCTATTTCTCCTATTTAGCACATAATTACTATAATTTAATTATTAATTAATAAAAATAATAAATACGGTTTTTAGAAATAGGGGTTTTATATTCTACCTAACTTATAAAAATTTCATCCTCAAAATTAAAATTAAGCCACGGTAGAAGGTCAATGATGGTATAAGATTTGCATTGTTTAAATGCAATGCCAGGTTTAAAGGAGTGGACGATGTTGCACGTTGCACATTCCAAAAATCATGGAAAAATCCACATGAGCGAAAAATAGGTTTCTTCATGTTCATGTCCAACGGTGTGGGACACCTAATGCTCTTTTGCATAAAAGTGCCCAAAAATTGGAAAATTACACAAAGATGAGAATTGGATGATGGGCACGTCTAGGATAAGGGTGTGAAATTTGTAGGAAGACAGTGTCTAGTGAAGTGCTCCAATTATCGGAGCACGATAAGGTGCGCTAAGTGATACAATATTTCAAAATTAAATAAAAATATCGTGTTCTATTTCTACTGGATTCAATCTAGCCTTAGACTCACTATCTAAGCCAAGTAGGTCTAATTTTGGGTGGTGGGTTCACAATCTACCGAACTTAAAATTTATCCATCTATCACCTAAGGCTATACATCTAGGAAAACTATTCCTCAAATTATTTAATCATATTATTCAATCCTCAAAGTTTTAACACCAAACATATCACCTATGATATGCCCTTAATCAATTATAAAAGAAGGTCGCTAAGTCATGTGATTAGCCTTATGGGGTATATCTAGTACTTATCAGTGTGTCTACTTATACCAGCACGAGGTTTTGTCTTTCCGAAATAAGGGAAGACGGAGAGCAATAATAAAGAACTCAAGGTGAAGGTGATAGAATACAAGTACTAGGTTCAAAGAGATTTAAGGAATTCGAAAAGAGAGTTGTCAGGACAGTTGTTGATTGAATTCCCATTTTTGGTAATTTCCTATTTACATGCTCGTATCAGTACAGTTATGTAACCGATACGATGTGTCAGACATATCAAGGGGCAAGTATATCTGTCTACTACCATATATCTCAATCTACGTAAAGTAGTCATACGAAGAGCGAACCAAGCGCACTAAGGTTAGCTAGACCTTAATACACCGATTCTGATTAGGCAATTATATCATTGTGTGCACCCAATAATACATATGCCATGAGCAAGCTCGATAAAAGAATAAGCTTGTAAAAATTAGGCTATAATAGCAGCATAAGTCAAGGTAGTACAACAAACATAAATACGCTGGATTATGATGAAAGAAGTTACATAACAATTCAAGTTCACAAAAGATAAGACTCTATAATCTCTACATTTGTCATACTAATTTCTTGTCTAAGTCGATAGTCGACAAAGTGGGGGTATAGCCTCTAAGTTCTACAGTCTGATAAAATATTATCTTCTTATGCTAGCACACAGTTAATGTCATTCAGCTATACTTCAATAATAGGGCAAAAGACTATGTGATACTATGTTGTGAGGTATACTACCCAACTTATAACAATAAACTAGTACTATAATTGTCTTAAGGATACCGTAGAAACTCTTGTTAAGGTTTACGAGAAGGGGTCTTGGTACTTATTAGGGTATCCTCTATACTAGGGTCAAATATTATGGTAAAACTTCTAACTAACTCTAGTAGCATCTATACTACTCTCAAGTCTTCATAATACATCAAGGGGTAATGATAAACCAATCTATAGATAAGGAATTCTACGGTTCACTAATTATTCTAAACTTAGTGGGGTGTCTATATTCTCGTTGTATTCTTAATAGGTGTGCTACCATAATCATCATCCTAATAACAGGGGTTCCTATATTCTAGCAGAAGACTATACTCAAAGAACTATTAGGGAAGTACAGGAATCAAGCATGATGCAATTATTCAAATAGAACAGATAGGAGGAAGATGAATCATAGTCAATTATGGATGAGATCCTATACTCTAGTCCTAGGTGCAGGCTTGCTCGGCACAGTAATATAACCGAGACAATATGCTCTGACCTGCATGGGCCACCACAAAAACATGTCACGCCCCAGTCCCAAAAGTACGTAGGACTAGGACACGTAAGCATGCCAGCCGCATGGATATGTCAACTCCAATATATGGAAACCAAATACATACGTACGCTGTAATATGAATATCAAATCCACAAGTGGTATAGAATATATCACAAGTCACAGGAAACAATCTAAATCTCATCCACGAAAATCAATATAAATGAATAACCAACATCTATATAACTAGATCTTAACATAATTATCTAAGGATGATAGTTGGATGGAAACAAATTCACTACCAACTCGAATGTAAGAGCAAATACAAATAAGTACAACACAACAACACCATATAAGAATACCAGCTAGCAATCACGGCTCAAAGAGAGGACATCCACGAAACATATATATATCCAAATCTGTGCTCCTGCAAATACTCAAGAACAAATACACCTGACAGAGGACCAGGTCCTCAGAGGGACGTAACAAGATACAGAAAATATGAGCCAATTTGAATACAGTAAACATGCATCATATTTGAAAATAAATAAGTACGCTGTATAAGACAATCTATATGAATGCAAATAAGGACAACTTTTTGACGTATGGGCAAGGGTAGGCTACTCGATCTAATCCTCACAACCTCACGCTCGTTAGTGGACATCATCAGCCGACATACCTCTGGGGTAGCGACCCTCGGACTCCATCAATCGACATACCTCTCGGGTAGCGACCATCGGACACGACTCACCATAGTGCATGCTAGTGACTACGGTGTTACCAGAGTGGTTAAAAGCCCATACGCCTAATGATTGTCCTCTCATGCTACTAGGTGCCATGTGTGTGTCAACATATCTAATATATAATATGACTGAAAGAAACTACACATGCAATAAATAAACAGAAATGAAATAAATATAAAGAAATATACTAAGCATGCAAAATACTGTAAGCAATTTGGCAAGGTATCTTGTCTGGCAAGAAAGCTGCAAAAATGTAATGTCCCGATGTAAACTCCAAGAGTCAGAAGCTACGACCACAGAATGAACGACTTCGGATGCTGAAATAAACATCGCCAACGTTCTCAGAATAAGTAAAATAGCTAAAAAGCACATCCCTTTCGTCCAATTTGGACACAGGGGCAAAACGGTAATTTTAGGTAAAAATGGGGTCCACATGTGGCCCACTTTGCACCGAAAAGTGTGCCAAGGGTAACGGTCTCTAAATAGGACAAACTATAGGTCAAATAACTATAAATATCAATACGAACCCAACGGTATGTCCAAATATGGATTTCGATGGGCCGAACACAATTTTGTCCAAAAAGTCAACTGTGGGGCCCGCCAATTGGCGATTTGGTCAACCGTCTCAGAATTGTGTGAAAATAGGGTCACAGGACAAGCGTGTTACCATAAGTCCAGTGGCATAAGTTTTGTCACAATCTGACTAGCGTGCACAAAATACGCGCGAGTTCCACAAAAGTTGCGACACGGGGTGTGTCCGCGGATACGGCCTGATTTCGGCGCGCACACGCGTCCGAATCAATTCTCACAAATTTTTACATGTCCGATTACGCTGTGTGCACCATTCGGTACACTTGGTACACGGCGGAGCGGTCCCTTTTGGCGGGGCGCGCTCCGTTTCACAACTTTTGAAAATCTGGAAAAAGTGGGTTCGCAGGATTTTGTGACGAATTTAATTCTGTCCACAACAGCTAATAATCTAGGGTTATTTAACAGAAAATAAACTAGGTCAAGTGTTCTACACATATAAAAAAGAATCACCGAATTCGGATCTCTGTGGTGGGAGATACGAACTCGGCAATATGGGTGGTCACCGTAGTTTTCTGCGATTTCAGAATTCGGTCTGCTCGTGCCAACTTGGGCTCTATTTTCGCCTATGGGTACACGTTGTTCGAGGTCTGCTATTATACAAATATGGAAGAGGGTTAAGGGGTGAGCATACCGGTGAAGACGGAACGGCGTTTGGTTGAGCGAGTCGACGGGAAGCAACTCCGGAACGAAGGTACCTCGTGTGGAAATCTGTAGTGCGCGAGGTCGGGGTCGTCGGGATGGTTTGGACGGCCTGGCGGGGTTCTCTGGCTGCGGTGGCGGCTCTAGATGAGAAGAGGGGGTCTGGAGATTTTTGGTTAGGGTTTTATGAAATTATATATATATATATAAGAATGTAAGAGAGAAAAAGAGGGGTCTTCGGTTATTAAGCCGTGGGAGGGGCGTCTTGTGTTTGCAAATGGGTTGCTGGGCTTGGGATGGCTCACAACTTGCTGATGTGGCTGCATAAGAGGGAGTGGGCGGCTGCTCTTATTGCTAAGGAGTGGTTTGTTTTGGTTTGCTTGGGAATGGAATGGTTAATAGGAATTTGTTGGGAGCATAGTAATGGAATTGGATAATAGGAATGGAATGTTATTAATAATATATTTAATAGTTTTGTTGGAATTGATAGAAGGGGATGGCTCCAGCGGATGGTTCTTAAAGGGAAAGGGGTTGGCTTGGTAGAATGGTTTGCTTAAGTTGCTTTGTTAGAATTGTTTGCTTTGGTTATTAATTTATTATTATTAGTTTATTATTTTCTTTTCTTTTCTTTTCTTTTCTTTTCTTTTCCTTTTTCTTTATAAAATATATATATGCATATATATATATATATTTATACATATATATATATATATATACTCATAAGAAAATTATAGATTAGAATAATGCACACCGTTAGGCTAGCAACTGCTCAAGGGGTCTCCTACATGGAATAAATTTCAAAAAATTTCTAATGGTCCCATAAATTCTCTAAGTGCCCGAACACCTAAAATAAAAATTATTAAAAATCTATTTCTCCTATTTAGCACATAATTACTATAATTTAATTATTAATTAATAAAAATAATAAATACGGTTTTTAGAAATAGGGGTTTTACAGATCTAGAAGGAGGAAGCAAGGATCTACCAAGAGGAGCAAGGATCTACAAGTTAGAGGCCAATTTTATTAAATTTGGAGGTTGCATTGGGAATCCATCTTTCAATAGGTACAATTTAGTTTTTCCTCTTCAATTAGGTTTTAAATCTAAGTTTTAACCATGAGAAACCACCCCATATGCATAAGCTACCCATAGGATTTGGAATTGAGTTCATAGAAGGCCTATGGAGAAAGTTATGGTACTTTTTGTGTCAATTTTGGGAGAATTCCGAGATTGACACTGTTGTGTTTGTCAATTGGTCATATAAACTATTGACATGTATTTGTTTGTTTATAACTAGTGTCGTGTCCATAATTGGATATGTGTAGGTCGTATTCTAATAATTTGGTGATACGTGTTGATTTATGTGTTTTCCCTCCGACACGGGGCTTTGTGCATGTCATATTTTGATACGAATACGTAGATGTATATTTTACTCTTTATATTGTTCATATATAGTAATTTAGACTTGCTCATATCCTTCGGGGTACGTTTGGTTGTGTGGTGGACTCGTATCGCAAGCGTATCATAGATCTAGTATGATACGGGTGCGATGCACTCCACGTGTTTGTTGTGTTGCATTCTAGATCCAATTTTCTATGGTTCCTAGCTATTGGTATCATATGTATGTATGTATGTATATATATATATATATATATATGTATATATAACCATACTTAAGAATGTGTATATATATACATATATGTGAAGTATGGTTATATATATATATATATATATATATATATATATATATATATATATATATATATATATATATATATATATAGGTAGATATGTATCCATAAGTTGTTATGTTATGTGTTATGTATATATATATATATATATATATATATATATATATATATAAAGATGTATATTGAGATATGTAGCTATCTGTGTATAGTTATGATATATATGTATACTTATATTTAGTGTTAGTATATATATATTTGAATATATCTATATAGATGTTTATATACTTGGTTACCTATATATATAATTGCTATTTATATATCTATACATATAGATATATAGGTGTATCTACATATGGGTATTTATTAAGTGTAGTAGGGATGTTTGTGTGTGTGTTGTGTGCTTGTATGTGTGTCAGGCACAAAGGGAGAGAAGCAGTTCGGCAAGAGGGGTCGGGGAACTCAGTGCACAACAGCAAAAGAAGGGGCAGTAGCAGCAGCAAAAGAAGGAGCTACAGCAGCAGCTATGCTAGCCAATGCAGGAGCAACAACTTGGGCAAGGCCTGTAGCAACAGCAGGTAGCTGCATCAGCAGCAAGTAGGCCGAGAGCAGTGCTTGTGCAGCAGCCACTGCAATAGCACATCAGTTCTGCACAATACAGTACCTGCAAGTATCAGTTAGTTTAGTTGAGGTTTATGGATTGTGGGTAGTTAGTTAATTAGGTGGTTGGTTAATTAATAAGTTAGTTTCTTTAGTAGCTTAGTTAAATAATTAGTTAGTTAGTTAACTAGTAATAGTTATTGTTAGTTAACTAGCTAGTTAGTTAGTAAGTTATCTGTATATGTAGATATGTGTACATGGGTATGGTATTAGTTGATAGTGATTAATTTGGGTAGTAGGTATTCAATATTCATGTTAGTACATACTAGTAGTTTATATTGGATTATATATACCTATTAGTATGTAGTTAGTTTGGGTAGCTACTATATACTAGAGTGGCATTACCTTGAGATACCAAGGTAAGTGTCAAGGTATTGAGGATATTCAAGGTAATGGAGTTGGGTATTGAGATGAGTATTTGGTGGTGCGATACCGAGTTGGTTCAAAACCAATGTATCCATTTAGAAATTATAATTAGGATTAGTATATATATTATTGATTGAATATGCATATATGCTATTTCATATATCTTATTTGCGTATCTTGCGATGCGGTATCTTAGTATCTTAGATTTAGCTAGTGTGGCCTAGATTCATAGTGTATGAACCCAATATCATAGAGATAGAATCTTACAACCTAGAAAGTTGTAGTTTGACCAAGTTTGACTTATAGTTGACCTAGTTTGACTATTTTGGCTTGGAAATGGCTCTTTGACCTAGATATTGACTAGTTTAACTTATTTTAATTCTGAAGCCTTGTATTGAGTTATATTCCCTATATAGGTCTTTGAGGCACTATACCAGATATCTTGAGACTATTCACCAAACTTCAGGCGAGTATATTCTCTGATAGTTTCTTATTTATGATATACACCATGTTCATTGTATCTAGTGTAGATATCCTTGATTTCTTGACACGATGGTTACACGAGTTGGTATATTCGGATCTCATCATGAGATATTATTCCTTGGTATATATGGTATATCTTGTGTAAGCCTTGTTTCCTTATTTCTTGTACATATACAGATACTGATTCTCGGGGAGAGTAGCTATCTTTCTAGAGAATCCTACCATGGTTGGATCTACTATACCAGTCAGGCTTGGGGAGTATATAGTATAGATATGTGATCATACTCTCCTTGTATCAAGTCTTGTTCATTGAATAGTATTAATCATATACTGCACGTATGATTAGTTAGGCCATATATCTTGTATCAAGTTCCCAAGCCGATCATATGTTAAAGCTGGTACTCACTCACTTAATCATTAGTATTCTTGTTCATTGTCATATTGTTCATTCTTGTATTTATTTCCAGTATTTCCTTTATTATATATCTCTGGTATCTATTATTGCATCTTGTATATTCACATCTATTTACTGTTACATAGTTTATATCATTGATTAGAACTGCTGTTAGAGATATACTATGCTCCTTTCCTGACTGGATATATTTTTCTCAGATGACACTGAGGAGTGGTACCCTACTCATTACGGGCCTCAAGATGTTGTGGACTTAGAGTCAGAGACCCTAGCTTAGGAGGGACTCATCCCGACTGAGACAGATGACCCGGGACTTGTAGCTTCTTAGTATTCTATTATACTGGATTTGTCTCCAGCTTATTGTTTAGTATTTTCTCAGACTCATTGATGTTATTATTTGACTCATGAGTTATATCGTGACTATTCTTTTCTTTTATTATATTCTTGCTATTCTCCATCTTAGATCTGTGATTGAGTAACTTCAGGCGAGTACATTCTCTGATAGTTTCTCATTTATGATATCCATTATGTTCATTATATCTAGTATCCTTGATTTCTTAATACGATGGTTACACGGATTGATATATCTAGATCTCGTTATGAGATATTATTCCTTAGTATATATGGTGTATCTTGTGCAAGCCTTGTTTTCTTATTTCTTGTACATATACAGATACTGATTCTCGAGGAGAGTAGCTATCTTTCTAGAGAATCCCATGCCATAGTATACCATGGTTGGATCTACTATACGAGTCGGACTTGGGGAGTATATAGTATAGATATGTGATCATACCCTCCTTGTATCAAGTCTTGTTCATTGAATAGTGTTAATCATATATTGTACGTATGATTAGCTAGGCCATATATCTTATATCAAGTTCCCAAGCCGATCATATGTTAAAGCTGGTACTCACTCACTTAGTCATTACTATTCTTGTTCATTGCCATATTATTTATTCTTGTATTTATTTCCAGTATTTTCTTTATGGTATATGTCTGGTATCTATTATTGCATCTTGTATATTCACATCTATTTACTGTTACATAGTTTATATTATTGATTAGAACTGCTGTTAAAGATGTACTCTGTTCCTTTACTGACTGGATATTTTTTTCCAAATAACACTGAGGAGTGGTACCCTACTTATTATGGGCCTCAGGATATTGTGGGCTTAGCGTCAGAGACCCCGGCTCAAGAGGAACTCATCCCGACTGAGACAGATGACCCGGGACTTGTAGCTTCTTAGTATTCTCTTGTACTGGATTTGTCTCCAGCTTATTGTTTAGTATTTTCTCAGACTCATTGATGTTATTATTTAACTCATGAGTTGTATTATGACTATTCTTTTATCATATTCTTACTATTCTCCATCTTAGATCTGTGATTGAGTATATTGACATTATTGGTGGTTTATTATATTGATAGATAGATTACCCAAACAACGTTCTACCTTCGATTCTGTGGCCTAGGCTGGTCGTTGTTCCCGACTTGCATCCCTACACCGGATGCGAGTCGTGACACATTTTTAGTGGTGGCCCATGCAGGTCTTCGAGGTTGCAATTACTGTGATTCGTAGTGGTGCTCTGAATTGAGTGCTATTACGAGCCTATTTCAGGATATAGGATATAGGCTGAGAATACTTAATCACATCTAGGAAAAACTCTTTTGATTCATTCAACTATTCTTCCTTGATATTGATATTTGATCTTTAACTGTCCTTCCTTTGAGTATCTTACATCATGTGCTATATTGATTCTTTCTTTCGCTTTGTCTCAGGACGCCGCCTAAGAATAGATCACAGTAGGGGAGAGCAGCTTCTGAGAGGTTTGCGATATCCCGAGGGCCTGTACTAGTTACTTCTTCGGTGATTGGAGTGTCAGTTACTTTCGGAGGTCCACCTCCTACTCAGAGGACTGTGCCAGCTATGTCTGAGAGACTTCCACCTCCACCTTTCGTGCCGACAGATGCGACGTAGATGTTAACACTATTTCATGAGATATTGGAGGCACATAGGGCTCAGCCTGAGGCGCACCAGAGACAGACCGAAGTCTTACGGCAGGGCATCGAGAGTGCTCATCAGCTTTCTCGTACCGTAGTAGAAAGAGGAGTTCCGGTCCAGCAGTAGGTTGCTCCTCAGGTTGGTCAACTTCAGCCAGACAACATTCAGGACTTTAAGAAGCTGGAGCCTTGGGTCTTCAAGGGGACGGAGGGCATCGTCTATGCTGATGATTGGCTCGAGAATATTGAGCGTCTCATGAGGGTGTCCCGTCTTTCTGAGGATCTGAAGGTTGAAGCGATAGGACTTCAACTATTCGACGTCGCCTGCACTTGGTTCAGTAATGAGCCAATTTTTGTTGACTCAAGACAGTCTTGGGAGGTGTTCAAGGACCTCTTAAAGAAGAAGTTCATCGCTCGGGCAGACAGGTTAGTCTTGGGGAGGCAGTTTGAGAGCCTCATTCAGGAAAGCATGTCTGTGGAGGAATATGCTGCAGAGTTTGACAGGTTGAGCCAATTTATAGAGTATTTGGTAAGAGAGTCGGAGGTTCGAGCTATTCATTTTTGCGAAGGTCTAAATTGGGAAGTAAAGATCCTCATTCCGTCTTTTTATAAGACATACTCGGAGATACTTGCGGAGGCACGCAAGGTTGAGCAGGAGTTGGGTTTGAAGCCCCAGAGAGATCGCGATTCTTTTCTAGGGGAAAATAGCAGTACAGTATCTGTCAACCGTCCTCATTTCCGGTCCAGGACTTTTTATCAGCTGCAGTAGCACCAAACTCCAGCTAGGGCACAGTTTTACCAGGCACCACAGCAGCAGAGAGTTACAATAAGCTTCTTGCTACTACTGCAAGAAGCCCGGCCACATCTGGGAAGTTTGCAGGAGGAGGTTGGGAGTTTGTTTGTAATGTTGTACCGAAGGACATCAGCTGATGGAGTGTCCTTCCAATCCTTGTCGTAAAGTTCAGGGAGCAGCTCCAGCTTCGAGGACACAGTCGAGACCACCTGCTGTACAGCCGAGGGGACCGCCGCTTTCGACCCAGCAGTAGCGTTTTGTCCAGCATTAGTATCAGGAAAGTGCATGTCAGGGATAAGCGTTTGCTATGACCGTCGAGGAGGACGAGCCCAACGGAGATGTCATCATAGGTTTTGTTCTTCTTGATTCTATTCTAGCTTTAGCTTTATTTGATAGTGGTGCTTCCCATAGTTTTGTATCTGTTTCTTTTGCTCTGAAGCATGGTTTGGTAGCTGAGTCTTTGCTTAGGACTTGCAAGATCATGACCGGGGGAGGCATTATCCTGGTTAATGATATTTGTAAAGATTAAAGAGTTACTTTGGGAAGCCGGGAGCTGAGTGCGTGTCTACTTGTAATGCCACTTCCGAGCTACGATATTGTACTCGGGATAGATTGATTGAGTAGGCACCGTGCTAGTATAGATTGTAAAGGAGGTATAGTTTTATTTGGTACGCCAGGAGAGCCAGAGTTCGAGTTTGCTAGAGCAACTGTAGAGCGGGGAGAAGGTATTATTTGTGGAGCTATGGTGGAAGACAAGGAGTTGCCGCATCCGTTGATAGCAAAGTTCTTGGATGTGTTTCCTAAGGAATTGTCGAGATTTCTGCTAGATCGAGATGTTGAATTCTCTATAGACTTGGTTCCAGGTACAGATCCAATTTCACAGTATGTATATAGAGTAAACAACAGCGAGCTAGTCGAGCTAAAGAAGCAGGTGGACGAATTACAGGATAAGAGGTTTATCAGAACGAGTTCTTTACCGTGGGGGGGCCGGTATTGTTTGTACCAAAGAAGGATGGATCAGTGCGCATGTGCATTGATTATAAGACATTGAATAATCTCACTATCAAGAATAAGTATCCTTTGCCACGGATTGATGACTTGTTTGATAAGTTGAGTGGTGCCAAGGTATTTTCTAAGATAGATTTGAGATCAGGCTACTACCAGGTGAAAGTGAAGCCAGAGGATATACCAAAGACTGCTTTTAGGACTCGATATGGTCAGTATCAGTTTATGGTAATACCGTTTGGGTTGACTAATATCCTAGCGGTATTTATGAATTTGATGAACAAGGTGTTCCATCAGTACCTTGACAAGTTCGTAGTGGTGTTCATCGATGACATACTCATATATTCGAAGACACCGGAGGAGCATGAGGAGCATTTGTGGATTGTGTTGGATGTGCTGAGGAAGAAGAAGCTGTATGGAAACCTGTCCAAGTGTGAGTTCTTCCTGGACAAGGTAGAGTTCTTGGGATATGTTGTGACTGGTGATGGTATTTCAGTAGATCCGAAGAAGATCGCAGCAGTGTAGTCTTGGAAGATCCCGAATTTAGTAGTAGAGATCATGAGTTTCTTAGGATTGGCAGGCTACTATAGGAAGTTTGTGCAAGATGTTTTGAGAATTGCCGAGACGATAACCAGACTCACCAGGAAGGATGTAGAGTTTGTTTGGACGAAGGTGTGCCAGGTTGCTTTTGGGGAATTAAAGAAAAGGTTGACGTCTGCTCCTATTTTGACGTTGCCATCAGGGTCTGGAGGTTTCACTATTTATAGTGATGCATCGGGGAAAGATTTGGGTTGTGTTCTATAGTAGAATAGGAAAGTAATAGCCTATGCATCCAGGCAATTGAGTCCTCATGAAAAGAACTATCCTACCCATGATTTGGAGTTGGCAGCAGTCATCTTTGCCCTGAAGTTGTGGAAATACTATTTGTACGGAGAGCTTGTGGAGATCTTCACAGACCATAAGAGCTTGAAGTATATTTTCACGCAGAAGGAGTTAAACATGAGTCAGCGTCGGTGGTTGGAGATGATGAAGAATTTTGACATATCTTTGCAGTATCATCCTGGAAAAAGCTAATATAGTTGCCGATACCTTGAGTAGGTATTCGGTAGCTATGTTCTTAACACAAGATGAGTATGTTCTTTCCTAGTTATGTTATGTTCTTTTCTGTTATGTTATGTTATCTTCCTGCGGGTAGTTTTTGTCTTTGAATTTCGAGGACAAAATTATTTTAAGGGGGGTAGACTTGTCACTACCATATTTTTTAGGAAAGAATATTTTGGTCATTTCATAATTTATTTAATATTGTGCTTGATAAATAATTATTTATTATATTCTTTAATTATTGTTAGATGTTAGTTTATAGTTTTAGACTTATGTTAGTGGACCTAACAAGTTTAGATTAGATCCATGGACCAACAATTATAATTAGTTAGTATTGAGCCCAATTAGAAGCCCATTGATTTGGAGGAGGATTAATTTAATTAAACCATTATGTCACGCCCCAGTCCCAAAATACCGAGGGACCAGATACGTGGCAATGGCCAGCAGCACACACCGATGGACAAACCCAATTTAATGGATCCATCGGGGCATACTTAAGCTGTAGTACAATAATAAGGGTCTAGATATACTAATCTCATCCACCGAAATGAATACAACAATATCAGAACCATAAAGCAAGATCAATCTCAATATAATATAAACTCGGGGAAATAACCCGATAATGAGTCTGATACATCTGTCAAGATACAAGAATAAAGATAACCACAGCAAATATTGAGTATGGAAACAGTATATACTCAGAAGATACCCTCGGTGATCACTCGTCTACTGGATCTCGTACTGCTCCAGTGCCTGCTCCTGCTTCTGCTCCTGTCCCATGTAACTCGGGGTCGATCTCGTCTGCTAGTCCTGGGGACATAGTCCGGATCCAGGTACTCATGGGACATAATAAGATACAGATAATACAAGCCAAAATGCAGTGTAATAGTAAATAAAATAAATAGGGTAAACTATATAACCATCTATGTGATATGCAAGTGAGAGTTTTAGTCATACTTGGGCTGAGACTACTACAGGATCAGTGTCAAAGAAACCCATAGCAGTATTCTCTCTAAGGGCCAGAACTGGTGCCAAAGCTCTATATCAGAAACTCAGACACATCCAGATGACAATATATATAATATAATTAGCCTTTTGTTTGGTAAATCTCTCCCCACCCAATGTAATCTCACGTCTCATGTCCATGACATGTAGGATCAAAACTAATACAACAAGTCATATAATGTCTATGAATAAAATATTTATGTCATAAAACCTGTATCCTACACAGATTCACCATGAATATCTCAGGAAGATTCTGTCTCATAAATAGTGTCAAGTGACCTGGGTCTATGTACTTGATAAGACAAGTACGAGAATGTAAAGGGTCACGATATCCATCTCTATGTGACGTTACACAACTCCGCGTACGGTGTTGGCACCCGACTATTAATCGGACGCTAAGTAAGTCACACGGTCCTAGGTCAAGCATGCACAACAATATAAATATAGTCAAAGGAATAATAACAAGAACTGCAAGTTTTGGCAAGGTACACTTGCCTGGGGGTTTGAATACCAACAACTGTCCCTGTATCAGTGGATCCTGCAGGTACTCCTCTAAAAGCTATAATAAATATCACCAACAGTCTCAAAAAATATCAAATATCTAGAAATGCCTATCCATAAGTCCGATTTGGACACAAGGGCGAAAATGACATTTCCGGGTCAAAGCGGGGTCCACATGTGGGCCACTTTGTACCGAAAAATGTATTAGGGTCAAAGGTCTCCAAATTCGTCAAACTTAGTGTCAACAAGTCAGGAACGATGATACGAACCCAACGGAACTTCCAGAATTAGATTTTGATGAGCCGATCATAAAATCGCCTGTCAAATAGAGCCTATGGGGCCCACGATACGCAATTTTGTCAACGTTCTCAGAATCGAACCAAACTTGGGTCACAGGACCAGCGTATTGCTACGAGTTTGATGGCGCAAGTTTCGTCTAGATCTGACGTGTGTACACAAAGTTAAGACGTGTTCCAGAATAGGCGGATACGGGACGTTGTTGGCGGATACGCGTTGATTTCGGTGTGCACGCACATCCAAATCAGCTTCTGTGAAATCCCACACGTCCGTATCAACAACGCGCACGTTTCGGTAAAGACCGTGTGCGACCAAGTCGTCCCGTTTGGCGGGGCGCACTCAGTTCCGTGGTGAAACATGGCGTTGGTTTTCCTGTTTTTGGATCGCGGTTCGCGATCACCACAGGGCGCGATGCATCGAGCGAGTTGCACGGACATCGAGAGGGTCACACAGTCTACGCGACACAACTGACGAAACAGAAAACGAAATCACTAGGAGAGAGGAAACGCTACCTGAACAGGGCTCCATGAAGACTGATTCTTCGTGTCCGAGTGTCTGTTTCGTGTCCTACGTCCGGTCTACCGTGTCCAGGCTAGGGCTCAGGGTTCGAGTGCTGCCGGAGACCCGTCGGAGGGTGGCTGTGCTCGGGGTAGCCGGGGAGTGGCTTCGTCGGAGGGAGTCGACCGCGGGTTCTGTCGTCAAAGGGAAGGGTGGCGTGGTGGTGAGACGGTCGGCTCAGGGCGGAGACTGCTTCGCCGGAGGCGGCTCGGGGGAGGGTCTCGAGGGTGCTGGCCATCGTGGCGGAGGGAAGACGGAGTGCAGGGGAGGCTGTGGAGGCGGTGAGGAGATAGGCGGAGAGGGGATCGTCGGAGGTCGTTGGTGGTGGTGCTCCAGGCGGGCCGGAGGAGAGAGAGGAGGACGACGAGGGTGGATGAAGATGGCTGGGGATTCGAGGTGGGGCGGCTGCTGTGGCTGGATCGAGGAGAGAGGCTTCAGGGACAGTGGCGAGGGGAGTAGGCTGGGTAGGGCAGGCGGTGGCAGTCGAGGGCGGCCGGGAGGAGGTAAAGGGATTAGGGTTTCGGCGTGGCCGCGGCGGGGATTAAATAGCCTATCGGAACAGTGAATCCGATTGGGTTTATGGCTTGGGGTTTAACGGGTTTCGGGTTCGAGTCTGATTCAGATCCGATCCGACCCGACCCGACCCGTTAGGCTGGGTTGGCTTGGTTTGGTTCAATCAGCGGTTCGGTTCAGTCAGGTTTGGTTTGGTTCAGTCAGGTTTGGTTCGGTTTAAATTTCCAATAGTTTTTAGGGCTTTAAACGCGTTTTCGGAGTCCAATAAATTCACAAAAAATCACCCTATTCCCGGTTTTCTATTTTACACCATAAGATATTATTTCCATAATATTTTAATAGCAATTAAGAGCATATAAAAATCTTTTAAATTCAAATTACCTAGGTTTAATTACAAAAAAATTCCAAAAATTTATAGAAAATTGTGAAAAATCCAAATTAAAAATTCTTGGAAAATCAGGGGGCTTACAATTTATCCAACTTATAAAAATTTTGTCCTTGAAATTAAAATATGGTAGGGTTCTCTTTATCCAATCTCACTTGATTACAGTCTAAAGGATTCCTCTCAAGTGAACATTACGGTCTCTACCCAACTTAGAATTTACCTATCTATCATCTAAGGCTATACATCTAATAAAGCTATGCCCCAACTTATTTAATCATGTTATTGGATCCTCAAGTCTTTAACACCCAACATATCCTCTATGATATGCCCTTAATCATTTATAAAAGACAGTCACCTAACAATGCGACTGACCTGCGGGGTATATCTAGTACTGTCTATATATCAAACTTATACCAAGCACGATGTTTCGTCTTTCCGAAATAAGGGAAGACGGAGATCAATAATAAAGAGTTCAAGGGTGAGGTAATAGAATAGAAGTATCGGGATCAAGGCGTTTAAAGAATTCAAATAGGAATTGTCAAAGCAGTTGTGGATTGAAGTCCTATTTTGGTAATTCTTCATTCGTATGCTCGTATTAGTACAGTTATGTAACCGATACAATATGTCAGACATGTCTAGGACAAGTATACTAGTCAACTATATATCTCAATCCACGTAAAATAGTCGTACGAAGAGCGAACCAAAATGCACTAAGGTTGATCAGACCGTAATACACTAATTCTGAATAGACAATTATATTAGTGTACGCGTCCAATAATACATATGTTGTGAACAAGCTTGATAAAAGAATGAGCTTGCAAAACTAGGCTGTAAAAGCAGCATAAGTCAAGGTAGTACAGCAATATAAGTACGCTAGATGATGATGAAAGGAGGTACAAATTAATTCAAGTTCACAACAACAGAAACAAAATAAGCAACAATAATAAAAGACTCTACAACCTCTACAGTTATCATACAAATCATTGTCTATGTCGCTAGTTGACCAATTGGGGGCAAGGACCTCTAAATTCTATCGTCTGAATAAACACTGTCTTCTTATGCAAGTCTAAAGTTGTGTCATCCTAGTTTACTTCATCAATGGGTCAATAGGGCTAGGTGGTACTATGTTGTGAGGCATACTACCCAACTTAAAATAATAACTAATGTTGAAATCGTCTTAAGGATACCGTGGGAACTCTTGTTAAGGTCTACGAGAAAGGGTCTTGGTACTTATTAGGGCATCCTCCTATATTATATAGGTCATGGTCGTCTTTAGTCTTAGTCGTAGTGCTTATAGAATAATTGTCGATAGTGAGGATAGAAGAGTTACTGGCCGTCAAGGGTAAGGGATCTAACTTGTATCGAGGTGGGGGTACTAATTATGCGATTCAAAGCTAAGGGGTAATCATTAGGTCACCATCTACAAGATTAACTCAAACTGTCAAGTTCTAATTACCAATCTCCTAATTCAAAAATTAGAGTAACAACCAAAATAAACAATAAGAGCCGCACAGGAATCAAGGCAGGATACAAGTCTAAAAATTAATTTAAATTCGATATAGATGTCAAGAACGATTCAAACAAGTGGATGAGAAAAACTTATCCTATTCTTATTGCAGGCTTGCTCGGTCCCTAAGTTGAAATCGAACAATTTAGTCGTTGACCTGCATGGGCCACCACAAAAACCATATCACGCCCCAGTCCCAAAATACCGAGGGACCAGATACGTGGCAATGGCCAGCAGCACACACCGATGGACAAACCCAATTTAATGGATCCATCGGGGTATACTTAAGCTGTAGTACAACAATAAGGGTCTAGATATACTAATCTCATCCACCAAAATAAATACAACAATATCAGAATCATAAAGCAAGATCAATCTTAATATAATATAAACTCGGGGAAATAACCCGATAATGAGTCTGATATATCTGTCAAGATACAAGAATAAAGATAACCACAGCAAATATTGAGTATGGAAACAGTATATACTCAGAAGATACCCTCGGTGATCACTCGTCTACTAGATCTCGTACTGCTCCAGTGCCTGCTCCTGCTTCTGCTCCTGCTAATGCTCCTGTCCCGTGTAACTCAGGGTCGATCTCGTCTGCTAGTCCTGGGGACATAGTCCTGATCCAGGTCCTCAGGGGACATAACAAGATACAGATAATACAAGCCAAAATGCAGTGTAATAGTAAATGAAATAAATAGGGTAAATTATATAACCATCTATGTGATATACAAGTGAGAGTTTTAGTCATACTCGGGCTGAGACTACTACAGGATCAGTATCGAAGAAACCCATAGTAGTATTCTCTCGAAGGACCGGAACTGGTGCCAAAGCTCTATATCAGAAACTCAGACACATCCAGATGACAATATATATAATATAATCAGCCTTTTGTATGGTAAATCTCTCCCCATCCAATGTAATCTCACGTCTCATGTCCATGACACGCAGATCAAAACTAATGCAGCAAGTCATATAATGTCTATGAATAAAATGTCTATGTCATAAAACCTGTATCCTACACAGAATCACCATGAATATCTCAGGAAGATTCTGTCTCATGAATAGTGTCAAGTGTCCTGGGTCTATGTACTTGATAAGACAAGTACGAGAATGTAAAGGGTCACGATATCCATCTCTATATGACGTTACACAACTCCGCGTACGGTGTTGGCACCCGACTATTAATCGGATGCTAAGTAAGTCACATGGTCCTAGGTCAAGCATGTACAACAATATAAATATAGTCAAAGGAAAAATAACAAGAACTGCAAGTTTTGGCAAGGTACACTTGCTTGGGGTTTGAATACCAACAACTGTCCCTGTATCAGTGGATCCTGCAGGTACTCCTCCAAAAGCTGTAATAAACATCACCAACAGTCTCAGAAAATATCAAATATCTAGAAACGCCTGTCCTTAAGTCCGATTTGGACAGGGGCAAAAATGATATTTCCGGGTCAAAGCGGGGTCCACATGTGGGCCACTTTGCACCAAAAAATGTGTCAGGGTCAAAGGTCTCCAAATTCATCAAACTTAGTGTCAACAAGTCAGGAACGATGATACGAACCCAACGGAACTTGCAGAATTGGATTCCGATGAGCCGATCACAAAATCGCCCGTCAAGTGGAGCTTGTGGGGCCCACTATACTCGATTTTGTCAACGTTCTCAGAATCGAACCAGACTTGGGTCATAGGACCAGCGTATTACTACGAGTCCGATGGCGCAAGTTTTGTCTCGATCCGACGTGTGTACACAAAGTTACGACGTATTCTAGAATAGGCGGATATGGAACGTTGTCGGCGGATACATGTTGATTCCGGTGTGCACGCATATCAAAATCAGCTTCTGCGAAATCCCACACGTCCGTATCAACGACGCGCACGTTTCGGTGAAAACCGCGTACGACCAAGTCGTCCCGTTTGGCGGGGCGCCCTCAGTTCTGGGGTGAAATAGGGTGTTGGTTTTCCTATTTTTGGATCGTGGTTCGCGATCACCACAGGGCACGATGCACTGAGCGAGTTGCACAGGCATCGAGAGGGTCACACAGTCTACGTGACATAACTGACAGAACAAAAAATAGAATCATGAGGAGAGAGGAAATGCTACCTGAACAGGGCTCCGTGAATTCTGATTCTTCGTGTCCGAGTGTCTGTTTTGTCTCCTGCGTCCGGTCTACCGTGTCCAGGCTAGGGCTTAGGGTTCGAGTGCTGTCGGAGACCCGTCGGAGGGTGGCTGTGCTCGGGGCGGCCGGGGAGTGGCTTCGTCGGAGGGAGTCGACCGCGGGTTCTGTCGTCGAGGGGAAGGGTGGCGTGGTGGTGAGACTGTCGGCTCAGGGCGGAGACTGCTTCGCTGGAGGCGGCTCGGGGGAGGGTCTCGAGGGTGTTGGCCGTTGTGGCGGAGGGAAGACGGGGTGCGGGGGAGGCTGTGGAGGCGGTGAGGAGATAGACAGAGAGGGGATCTTCGAAGGTCGTTGGTGGTGGTGCTCCAGGCGGACCGGAGGAGAGAGGAGGACGACGAGGGTGGATGGAGATGGCTGGGGGATTCGAGGCGGGGCGGCTGCTGTGGTTAGATCGAGGAGAGAGGCATTGGGGACGACGGCGAGGGAAGTAGGCTGGGCAGGGCAGGCGGTGGCAGTCGAGGGCGGCCAGGAGGAGGTAAAGGGATTAGGGTTTCGGCGTGGCCGCGGCGAGGATTAAATAGCCTATCGGAACAGTGAATCCGATTGGGTTTACGGCTTGGGGTTTAACGGGTTTCGGGTTCGGGTCTGATTCGGATCCGACCCGACCCGACCCGTTAGGCTGGGTTGGCTTGGTTCGATTCAATCAGCGGTTCGGTTCAGTCAGGTTTGGTTTGGTTCAGTCAGGTTTGGTTCGGTTTAAATTTTTAATAGTTTTTAGGACTTTAAACGCGTTTTCGGAGTCCAATAAATTCACAGAAAATTACCCTATGACCGATTTTCCATTTTACACCATAAAATATTATTTCCATAATATTTTAATAACAATTAAGAGCATATAAAAATCTTTTAAATTTAAATTACCTAGGTTTTAATTACAGAAAAATCCTAAAAATTTATAGAAAATTGTAAAAAAATCCAAATTAAAAATTCTTGGAAAATTAGGGGGTTACACATTAGACTAGAGCCTTTCCTCCTTAATTATTTCTTCATGAGAGGCCCCAAGGGGTATAATGGACATTATATAGTGACTTGGGAAGGGGGTCAAGTGGCCAGCCCATACAAAAAGGGGAAAAAGTTTCTCTCTCCTCTTTTTATTTCAAATCTAGATCTAAAATTACCGTCAACCAAATTCCTTCATTCCCACATCAATTCTTTACCAAATTTTATCCCAATTCTTTCCCAAATCACCATTAGAGACTAGTAGAGCAAGGATCTAGAAGGAGGAAGCAAGGATCTACAAAGAGGAGCAAGGATCTACAAGTTGGAGGGTAATTTCATTAAATTTGGAGGTTGCATTCGGAATCCATCTCCCAATAGGTACAATTCAGTTTTTCCTCTTTAATTATTTTCTAAGCCTGAGTTTTAACCATGAGAAACTACCCCATATGCATAGGCTACCCATAGGATTTGGAATTGAGTTCATAGGAGGCATATGGAGAAAGTTATGGTGCTTTTTGTGTCAATTTTGGAGGAATTCCGAGATTGACACTTGTTGTGTTTGTCAATTGGTCATATAAACCAAGTTAACCTGTGTTTGTTTGTTTGTGTCTAGTGTCGTGTCAATAATTGGATACATGTTGGTCGTATCCCAATAATTTGGTGATACATATTGATTTTGGGGGTTTTTCTCCGACACGGGGCTTTGTACATGTCACATTTTGACATGGACACGTAGATGTATATTTTACTCTTTGTATTATTCATATATAGTAATTTAGACTTTCTAGTGTCCTTTGGGGTATGTTTGGTTGTGTGGTGGACTCGTATCGCAAGCGTATCATAGATCTAGTGTGATACGGGTGCGATGCACTCATCGTGTTTGTTGTGTTGCATTCTAGATCCAATTTTCCATAGTTCATAGCTATTCGTATCATATGTATTTATATATATATGTATATATAATGTTATTATAAATGTGTACTTAATAATGTGTATATATATACATATATGTGAAGTGTGGTTATATATATACATAGGTAGATATGTATCCATAAGTTGTTATGTTATGTATCTATATATATATATATATAGTGAGATGTATATTGAGATATGTAGCTATGTGTGTATAGTTATGATATATATGTATACTTATATATAGTGTTAGTGTATACATTTGAATTTATCTATATAGATGTTCATATACTTGGTTACCTATATATATAATTGCTAAGTATATATCTATACATATAGATATATAGGTGTATCTACATATGGGTATTTATTATGTTTAGTAGAGATGTTTGTGTGTGTGTGTGTGTTGTGTGCTTGTATGTGTATCTGGCACAAAGAGAGAGAAGCAGTTCAACAAAAGGGGTTAGGGACCTCAGTGCACAACAACAAAAGAAGGAGCAGCAACAGCTATGCTAGCCAATTCAGCAGCAGCAGCTCGGGCAAGGCCTGTAGCAACAGCAGGTAGCTGCATCAGCAGCAAGGAGGCCAAGGGCAGTGCTCGTGCAGCAGCCACTGCATTAGCACATCAGTTCACCCCAGTGCAATACCTGCGAGTATCAGTTAGTTTAGTTGAGGTTTATGGATTGTGGGTAGTTAGTTAATTAGGTGGTTGGTTAATTGATAAGTTAGTTTCTTTAGTTGTTTAGTTAAATAATTAGTAAGTTAGTTAGTTAACTAGTAATAGTTATTATTAGTTAACTAGCTAGTTAGTTAGTAAGTTATCTATATTTGTAGATATGTGTACATGGGTATGGTATTAGTAGATAGTGATTAGTTTGGGTAGTGGGTATTCAATATTCATGTTAGTACATACTAGTAGTTTATATTGGATTGATATATATACCTATTAGTATATAGTAAGTTTGGGTAGCTACTATATACTTGAATGGCATTACCTTGAGATACCAAGGTAAGTGTCAAGGTATTGAGGATATTCAAGGTAATGGAGTTGGGTATTGAGATGAGTGTTTGGTGGTGCGATACCGAGCTGGTTCAAAGCCAAGGTATCCATTTAGAAATTATAATTATGATTAGTATATATATTATTGATTGAATATGCTGTTTCAGATAAAAATAAATGAAAGTAAAAGTACACAAAATGACAAGGTTCTTTATTTTAAAGAAAACTCCCGCTCGAACTTCGTCGGTGTTTACAAACAAGATTATACAATTTTGATCCTACAGGAGAAATGTCGAAGTATAATTTATTTAATCTGGGTAAATATTGCTATAGGTGTCTGATCTGTGGTCGATCACTTTAGCCCTTGGACCACACGATATTTTGAAGAAGTGCCGTGGAAGACAGAAGAAGCTTCGAAGGTTGCGAGGGAGGACGGATGTCCGATGCCAAAGTCGTCGATCACTACTCTTGTCTCAGCTCTGGATTCTTCTCTCTCTCTCTCTTTGACCTTGGATCTGATATTGGATTCCTTCACCAATTTCTGATCGTTCAACCTTTCAATTTTTCCACACCTTGACCTCTGTTGATAGAGGTCTCTATTTATAGAGTTTTAGTGACAGTGATCACACAGTCGGCGTAGAAATCGAGTAATGGAAAGTACAACACCCTTTTACACGACGGTTTAAAATAACCAATGCCTGCGTATAGATGACCTTCTGAGTGAGCATGTGATGCATGTCCAACTAAGGGACAAACGCGTATAGCTGCTGCGGAGATCACGGCATAGAAGCCACATAGGTAGTTATCCCTTGTATAGAAAAGGTTGGCGTAGAAGCCAATAACTGTCACTATGGCATAGAAGCCAAATAGGCGTAGAAGCCGAGTAGGCATAGAAGCCGAGTGGGCGTAGAAGCCGAGTGGGCGTAGAAGCCGAGTAGGCATAGAAGCCGAGTGGGCGTAGAAGCCGAGTGGGCGTAGAAGCCGAGTAGGCATAGAAGCCGAGTTGATGTGGACGCTTTAGCCGGAATTATGGCTTTTGGAGATATAATCAAATCTCATGCATTAAATGCAGAGATCTGCCCCCATCCTGTGCATTAAATGTAGAGGCGTATTTTTGAAGCTTTGTTGTCCCAAAGATTTACCATCATTCTGCGTATTAAATGCAGATACGCGCCTCGAACTTTGTACAAAAAGAAACTGATGATGTGGCAGCCTGTTTGTCTTTCGCGGAGCGTAAGAAGCTCACGTTTGCCCGTGTAAAACTAGGCAGCGTATCCCTTTGTCTGCGTAAAAGCAGTTTATGCAAAGGGGATGCCACTAAACGATGGTTCGGTGACATTTAATCAATTCTCCAGCATTAAATGTGGAGATCCGCCATTATCCTGTGCATTAAATGCAGAGGCGTATTTTAAAGGTCTGTCACTTGGCCTGTGCAAGGTGCAGAGATGTGCCTCGGGCATCTGTCCGTATTCGACGCTTTAAATATAGAGACGTGCCTCGAGAACCTGTCACCGCTCTGTGCATAAAATGCAGAGACGTGCCTTGAATCCCGTACGCGGTACAGCTTTTGACGTGGCAGGCAATTTGTCTTCTGCGGAGCGTAAGAAGCTCACATCTGCCCGTGTAAAACTAGGCAGCGTATCCCTTTGTACGCGTAAAAGCGATTTACGCGAAGGAAATGACGGTAAATGACAGCCTGGGTTGCAGTGCCGCACCATTATTATAGTCGTCGCTTGGGTAGTCCTGCAGTACTTTTTGTCAGAAGTCCAGACGTCAGGTTTATTATACGATCTGACAGGTTCATTTCGAAGAATACGAAGCGTCCCTCGTACACTTCAATGCTGTATTAAAAGCGGATGAGTTTTATGCCATAAAGGCGATGAAGAACCCTGTTTATGCTGAAGTAGCCTGGACATACTGCTTTATGCGGATGGTCCTCGAGCTCATATTTTATGCTGTGCTTAACAGAAAAGCTCTGTTGCACGTTGATGGCTCCGAGGTCCTCTGTTTACGCTGCTCTACCTTAATACGCTGCATATAGTTATCCAGCATATTTTTTATGCTTCTATAAGACCCCCTTCAAAGCTTTTAAATTCCTCGTAATTTGAAACGCTTTGAATGAAGCATGAACGTTCCTCGTAATTTAAAACATTTCTGAATGGAGCTTTGAAATGGTCAAGCCTGACACGTTCTTTCATGGCTGACTTTATGGCAGAGTTATTGGAGATCGGTGTGATCTCTTTTGCCTATAAAAAGGCTGAGGGGTTAACCTGTTCTTTCCATATTTCCTTCACCATACAGAGATGATGGCCGGAGTTCGTCGGGTCGACTTGAGGAAGAAGGAGATTATGTTCTTCCAGTATGTAAGGAGCCAAAAAAGATGGCGTCTTCGAGCAAATATCCTCTGCAACGATGGATCATGGAAGGATATCATAGCCTCCTTTGCTCGGGATAATCAGCAACTTTGTATGGTGGTTCTTCGGGAGAGAGGAAAGGGTCGTATTTCACCACGCTGCTTGCAAGTGGTGTCTTCTCCCGTTACCTATGGATGAGGGCCGGCAAACTGGCTGCCGTCCAGAATTGAGTTGGGTGAAATACCTCAACTCAATCTGTCACGGCGCTGGATGTAGGAAAGCAGAATTACCCTGCTTTTCTTCTGTTGGAGGATAGATCTATGCCCAGTTTTGTATCCTCCCGCCGTTGACCAATATGTCAGTCAGTTTGCGGACACTGACTGACTGCTGGAGAAGATGGATGAAGAGTTTCGCCCATGCGAGAACCTGGCAGAACAGATTTCGGGCGCGATCTTCAGACGATGATGAGGAAGTCCTTTGTAGACGGGATTTTCCTCATATATAGTCATAAAAAATAAAGAAAACCCTTGTAGACTGGATTTTCCTTATGTAATCATGCTTTTAATTTTAATAAATTTGTCTTTCTTCTTCGTATATGATCATCTTGCCATACTTTGCTGCAAAATCTGAATATATGTAGCTTCGACACGTCTGATACTTTACGCTGACTCTGTATAGAAAGAGTGCTAGGTCCTGTCCTATCTTTTACGCATAACTAAGGATGCGCAGAAAGCCGCTTTAGCAGTCGAGTGTTCGAACTGTCCTGCTGTTAGGAATGAGGAACCGCATAGATTTCTGAACCGTTGTTTTTACTTCTGATAAACAGAATTTTTGTTCAGACTTTATTTTCAAGAATGATTTCTCGAGAATCCCTTGGAACAGGACGAGGAATGGCTGTCAAGAACTGAGTTGCCATCTTGAATTTGTAGACAAAATATTCAGACTGGATTTCTGGATGAACTTCGAATCGACCCATGAAGAAGAGTAATTTTTCATTGTTGAACTCTGTATGCTTCGGGTACTTGGGATATCTTGAGGTCAAGAAGGAGTATCTTCTGTGTGAACTCCCGTAATTGACCACCTTTGATAACTGTTCAGATGTACTGTACTGGCCAGCGCATTTTTCAGATATGCGGAAAGCCATAGAGCGTGAAATCATAAGTTTGCAGCCTCCGAGCGTAAACTAAATGCCACCAAGCATGAAATCATAGACTTGTAGTTCCTGAGCGTGAAGTCGTAGGTTTGTAGCCTCTCGAGCGTAAAAGCTACCGAGCATGAGAGCATCCGGGCGTAAAACCATAGACTTGTAGCCTTTGAACGTAAAACCGTAGATTTGTAGCTGTCGAGCGTAGAAAGCTCCTTTAGCGTAAAAACTGTAGATTTTTAGCTTCCGAAAAGAAAAATTTTTGAGCGTGGATCTGTGGATCTATTGCCTCTGAGCGTAAAAAGCCACCGAGCGTGAGATCATAGATTTGTAGCTGCTAAGCGTGAAGTTGTAGGTTTGTAGCCTCTCGAGCGTAAAAGCTACCGAACATAAAGGCATTCGGGCGTAAAACAATAGACTGGTAGCCTATGAGCGTAAAATCGTAGATCTGTAACTGTCGAGCGTAGAAAGCTCCTTAGCGTAAAAACCACGAATCTGCTTTGCGCGAAAACTTTTCGAATTCGCAGACTGTCCGCTTTCTGTGAGTAAATAGGCTGACGTAGTCCCCAATCATAACCGAATATTAATTAGGAGATTTGGTTCGGGATTCGATGAGTCCATCCAAACTCTATATATATCCTAAGTTTCTGAGAGAAAAACTTTTCATCCGTCTTTTGATAAAGAAAGCCTTCGACTGTTCGGGTTCTCCTTCGTTTCTTCTCCGAGATTTCAAAGTTTCCAGTATTGGCCTTGAAACAATCCTCCTCCACTAAAAGAAAGAAGGTTGATTCTTCTTCTCGTTCTTCTGCTCAAGTGAGAGCATCTTCGGTCGGGCACGACGAACTTCGTTCGGGGCGAGGTATCCCGCCGACGAGCAGTGCACTCGGCCTTCAAGGTAGAGCTTTTGGGACGAAAAAGAACGACTAAAAATCCTTCGTACATGTTGTACGTGACCGATCTAGTTCCTCTTATGTGTGGATAACCTCTTTGAGGAAGATGATGCATAGAGAAGTTTTTTTTACGCCCACATTTCTAATGTGTCAGCGCAAAAACTCCATATTTTTGCAGTCTGGCGTAAAAGTTTTGACTGTCGAAAGTTGGAGTATAAAATTTGAGTGTTACGCTTCTGGATAAAAATTCTGGCGTAATAAATCAATTTTATCAGTCTGGCGTAAAGCACAGACCGTATACTGCCAATCTTCAATTTTACGTTTAGGAAATGGATTCCAGCGTAAAAGTTCAAGTTTCACAGTCTTGGCGTAAAGCACAGACTATTGATTTTTGGCGTATGCTGCAAGATCTGTAATGTCTAGTCTATAGGAACTGATATGTTTTTCTTGCACTCTTGCAGTCGACTTGCAGGCGTCTCCGCTAGCCGATGTGATGGGTTCTGCCACCGGGATGTTGCACTCCAACTATCTGGAGGATCTGTCAAACGTGACATTTCCTATCTCCGGGCCCCAGTACCCCGAAGGAAGAGAAATTTTGATATCGACTCAGGGCGAGCGAACGCTGCTGAACTTGATCAATGGAGAGCCCCTGACATACATAGACGGAGACCAATACATAAAGCCTGTCACTACCACTTTTCCATATAAGGGCAATTCTGTAATTTAACTATTTAAATAATTATGTATTAAATTATTTGCTGAGTTTTATAACTATTATTATTATTAGGGATATTTGATTTTAGGTCAACCCTAGAATGCTTTAGGGCAAACCCTAATGTGTAAACCCTACTCTAGCAAAACCCTAGAATTTTAATATTAGGGTGAACCCTCAATACTCTAGCAGACCTAAACCTGAGTCTATTAGGTCCTACATGACTTAACATAAAGGTTTAAACCTAAAGCTGTGCAAGGAAACCCTAGAAACTAGGTTTATATATAAAGGAAGCTTCTCACAAAGCCATCCTTCATGTAAACAGGAGAAACCCTAGCCTCCACTAGAGAAAACCACCTTCCCTCTCCAAAATTCGAAACCCTAACCCTAGGTTCCATTCTTCTCCTCCAAAGCAAGGAACGAGGGTCAAGAAGCCTTGGAGAAACCATCTCTATAGGTAAACCCTAATTTAATTCTTTATTTCTGTTCTCTGATGATCCATGGCCATTAGGAACCCACCATTGCTGTGTATTTCGATTTTTTTAGGGTTTTGTTTGGGTTTTGGTGACCAACATTTGGTTTTCCCCCAACTTCGTAAACCCTAACCCTAGGTTTTGAAGGTAGACTGATTTCATCTCATAGGAGGTGGGTTGAACTCGATTTGTAGGGGTTTTTGGATTAGGAATTTATGGGTTGTATGTATTTTGGTTTCTTGCACTGCATGTGTTCGATGGAATGTTCATTAGGGTTCATCCATCTAAGGTAGTTGTGTATACATCGATGGGGAAATGCTGGGATGCAGTCTGGTATGTTCAGGCTGTGTTTGGGTTCATTGTGTATCGGGTTTGAGAGTTTTCTGTGCACAGGGGTTTGATTTCCTTGCTGTGCATCTGTGTGTGTAGAATTTAATCCCTGTGTGTATTTTGAGAGAGAGAGAGAAGAACTGTGCTGTGGCAGCATTGCTTATATGTGGCTGTGTATGTATCAGTCAAATAAGTTGTGTGGTGTAGAGTGTTTTAGAACTGTGTTATGCTGTGTATTTCTGTAGGATGATGTGTATTTCTGTAGGGTGAACTCAAGTGATTTTGTGTACATCAGTATTTTATATTGTGGGTGTAGTGAACATATAGGGACTGTATTTTTACATCAGTGTGCATTGGGGTTTTGATTAGGGCCAGATTTCAGTGGGTGCCTGTGAGAATGAGTACCTCTATATGTGTAAGTGTGTGTATCAATCTATATACATATGTGTTCTCAGTGAAAGGGGAAACATCAGCCTACATAGTGTATCAGTCACCCATTGCATATTGTGTGAGGGTTGTGTTTATTCCTTGCTGTGCAGATTTCAGTTCTGTGTCTGTGTGTGTATGTGTGGAGGTCTAGGTGTGGCAGTGTATTGATCTCAGTGTGCAGGTTATAAGGGTGTATTACCTCCATGAGGAATCAGTGTAAGTTATTAGGAGTGAGCAGAATTCATTATGTGCAGAGTTGAGTAGATGTGTTGGTTAGTATCAGTCAGTGAGAAGAACCGTGTGTTAATTCCTGTGCCTGAGTTGGAACATGTGTCTGTGTGTGTATCACTAGAGTGCCAGTAAGTTAACAGTGAGTTTCTGAGAGAGTGGGTGAGATTTCTGTGTCTCAGTAGGTGTGTATCAGAGTTCCTATGTATCAGTAACTAGAACACATGTGTGTGTCCCTGTGCTAAATGCCCAGTGTCAATGTGTGTCAGTTGGTGAGGTAGAACCTGTGTATTTGAGCAGTGAGTGTGAGAAATTCTGTGTATGTGTATGAGCAAATGAACTAATGTGTGTTTTGGATCAGTGAGGGTGCTAGATACCCCTGTATCTATGTGACTGGGTTGGGGAATTCCCTGTGGAACAGTAGGTATGAGGTAGACTGGGTGTGTGTGTGTATACTGTCAAATTGTAAACTGTGGGTGTACTGTTAGTAGAGTGTTGTGGGTATTGTGTTTGCTTTGGTGTTAGTATCAGACATTGGGTTTTATTGTGCTCAGTAAGTAGTGGTATCTGCTAGCATTGGTGCTGAGTTTCATATCAGTATTACAGAGAACACTTGGAGCTTGAGCATACAAGTAGCTGCAATGTGAGTAAGGGAACACAACAGCAGCAAGGAGAGTATATGTTAGAGTTGAGTTGCATTGATAGGTAAGGTATTAAAATTAGTATAAAATATGAGTTTAGTTAGAGTATATGGAATTTAGTGTTAGTTAATAGTAAGATGTTACCAATTAGTTATCATTAGTGTTGATTTAGTATATTGGTGTGTCAGAGTATCAGTCAGAGTATCTTATTATATAAGTTACTAGTTATATTAGTTATTATAGCTAGTATTGACTTGAATAGCTAGTTAATAGCCATATGAGTCTAATTAACTTAGCATGAACCTAGAAGCAAGGTATTAACTAGTTTTGACCAAAAACCTAGTATTGACCAGTAAACCTTAGACATGACCTAGAAACCTCGTATTTAAATTGTTAAGCATGTTTATTCTTTATTTCATTAATTAACATTGAATTTCCATAAATAGGTTATTGTGATTCCATTTTGGACCTCGCTCCTCACATTCTGCTCAGGACCACAAGCGAGTACATTCTCTGACAGTTTTCATGGTTGATTACTTCTATAAATTGTAGTGTATTTCATACTTGATTCCGACACTATGGATACACGGGTTAGCACCCTAGATCCCCATCACGAGGAGTCGTGGTTGGAATCCATCGTGCTAGCTGGGGGATGGGGAACTATTAGTAGATTATGTGATCATATCCAAACATTTATATGCACCATAGCTCACCCCACTTCTCACGTCGGGTGCGGCCTGACCACTTATATGCTCCATAGCTGTTATATATGATTAGCCTGACCATTATATGCACCATAGCTAACCATGCGGTTAGCCTGACCTAAAAGAACCATAGCTAATCATATATAACCAGCCTGATCCAGTCCCAAGCCGATCACATGATAAACTAATAATTCAAACACTTAGCTAGATGTCTTATCTTTATTCAGATTTACTTGTTCTAGCATTTACTACTTATTGCTCATTGCTAGATGCCTACTGTCTATTTCATTTTCTCCAGTACTTCACATGTTCAGCTTTTATTTCCATCTTGTATCTCTTACACTGTTTATAGATTTTGTCAATTAATGAAACTGCTGTTAGTGCTTGTGCTTCGCTCCAATCCTGACTGGATAACCAACATTTTTCAGAGGACCTGGAGGACTTTTGCCCTACTCATTACGGTCCAGGAATAGAGGAGGATTTCACCCCAGAAATCCCAGAGGAGGTGCCTATCTTAGAGGAGAACTTGCCTGCCCATGCTTAGATTATTTTTTCTGCATTTACTATTTTAGACTGAGACTGAGACTGAGATGTATTTATTTTTATTTGTGACTTTGTGAGGTCATTTGGACCAGGATTTGAGTTAGATTTATTGTGGTTGGTTTTAAATAGAACTCTTTTCAATTCTCATCGTGCCATTATGTTTATAGTTGTGATTGAGTATATTATAGAAATGTGATTTATTTATCATTGTCCTCCGTACGGAGTTGAGACTATTGACAGGATATACTATGTTTGTGACCTAGACATCGTTCTACCGCCGATGCTGCGGCGTAGGCTGGACGTACCCACGACTCATGCCCAAATTCCGGGTGCGGGTCGTGACACGTTTTAGTGGTGGCCCATGCAGGTCTAGTCTCCAGTCATAGTCTTAGACTGTTTTAGGAAATAGGAATTAGGCCAAGAATATACTCAATCACAATTAGGGAATTCTGATTCTTATGATACTATTCTTAATGATTAATTCCTTTAGAAATTTTCTGTCCTTCCTTGATATCATATCTATTGCCTTAATTGAATCTTTCGATCTGTCTCCAGGATGCCGCCAAGAAGGTCCCAGAGACTCGGAGCAGCAGATTCAGAGAGGTCTGCCACCTCTCGCGCTGCCGGACAGACATCAGCAGCACCTCCTACATCTCCAGGACAGGTGGGAGTGTCTGCAGCATTCGGGGGTCCTCCACCACCAGTTCAGAGGGTCCCCACAGCTACGACGGCACCACCACCTCCACCACCCCCAGCTCAGCATCCAGGAGGTGTGCCCGTCGATGGGGCACAGATGTTCGCTTTGATTCAGGGCATGGTCGACGCCCAGAGGACGTCGGCAGAGGCCCAGAGAGTGCAGGCTGAGGCACATCAGGCCCAGACAGAGATGATGAGGGTGAACATGGATAATGCTCACCAAGTGGCTCTCCAGGCTGTGGAGAGAGTCGCTCAGCAGCAGCAACAACCTGGTCAGCAACAACAGAGGCCGGGCACCATTGTGGACTTCAAGAGGATGATGCCTCGGGAGTTCAAGGGGACAGAAGGGATACTCTACGCCGATGATTGGCTAGAGGACATCGAGAGGAACTTGCGTTTGGCGCAGATTCCAGAGGCGCTCCAGATCGAGGCCGCTGGCAGCCAGATGTTCGACATTGCCTTGACGTGGTTTCGCACGGAGCCGAGACTCTTGCGCGGGGGACTCACTTGGGAAGCTTTCAAGGAGCTCTTCAAAGAAAAGTTCTTTCCTGATGTCGCCCTGGGAGCTTTGGAGAGTCAGTTCCATGACTTAGCCCAGGGGAGCTCGTCCGTCGACGAGTATGCCGCAGAGTTTTCCCGCCTGAGCCGCTTTGCGCCGTCGATGATTAGAGATCCGGGGGACAGGGCCCGGAAATTCAGAAAGGGGCTGACAAGAGAGATCAAGTCTCGCACGTCGGGACGTCGCACAGCTACCTATGAGGGCATATTGATGGATGCCCAAGTAGCCGAGGATGACTTGGACCTCAGACCCAAGAGGGGACGCGATGTTTCCGGAGGAGCAAACAGTAGTGCGGGACCAGGCAAGCGTCCACACTTTCAGCAGCAGCAGAGGCCCTTTCAGCAGCAGCATCAGGCACCAGCTCGAGGGCAGGTTCAGCAACAGCAGCAGAGGCAGACTCAGCCCGCCATCCAGTGTGCGTACTGCGGGAAGATGGGACATACTAGAGATATCTGCAGGCATAGATTGGGCTCATGTTTGTCCTGCGGATCGACGACACATCAGCTGAGGGATTGCCCTACCATTCGGACTCGTCCAGGTCAGGGTGGAGCAGCCGCCCAGAGAGGACCAGGCAGGGTACCTACCGTACCAGGAGGCCAACAACAGAGGGGACCACTTCCACCGCAAAATCAGAGGTTTGCCCAGCATCAGCAGCAGAGAGGTGCACCCCAGGGGCGAGCATACGCCATGGCAGTCGAGGAGATCGAGCCAGCAGGAGACTTGATCACAGGTTCGGTTCTTCTCGATTGTATTCCTGCATTTACCTTATTCGATTCTGGCGCTTCCCATAGTTTTGTGTCTGTATCATATGCACTTCGACATCATTTAGACACAGAACCATTAGCTAGGACTTGCAAGATCATGACTGGTGGAGGTATTATCCTAGTCCGTGATCACTGCAAGGACCGGAGAGTGTCAGTAGGAGGCCGAGAGTTGAGCGTGAGCTTACTTGTCATGCCACTTCCGGGGTACGATATTGTACTCGGAATGGACTGGTTGAGTAGGCATCATGCTACTATAGATTGTTATAGAGGCAGAGTATTGTTTAGACCACCAGGAGAGCCGGAATTCGAGGTCGTCAGAGGAACAGCGGAACAGAGCAGGAGCACATTTTGCGGAGCCAGGGCGGAAGAAGAGGAGTTGCCACATCCTCTGATAGCGGAGTTCCTGGATGTATTTCCAGAAGAGTTGCCAGGATTGCCGCCAGACAGAGATGTTGAATTCTCTATAGACTTGGTTCCAGGAGCGGAGCCCATTTCACAACATGTCTATAGAGTTAACAACAGCGAGCTGGCAGAACTGAAGAAGCAAGTCGAGGAGCTGCAGGACAAAGGCTTCATCAAATCCAGTTCATCACCATGGGGAGCTCCGGTACTGTTCGTACCGAAGAAGGACGGCACGGTGCGCATGTGCATTGATTATAGAGCTTTGAACAATATCACCATCAAGAACAAGTACCCACTGCCGAGGATAGATGATCTTTTCGACCAGTTGAGCGGGGCGAGGGTGTTTTCAAAGATTGATTTGAGGTCAGGTTATCACCAGGTGAAGGTGAAGAAAGAAGACACGCCGAAGACAGCTTTTAGGACCAGATACGGCCAGTTCGAGTTCATGGTGATGCCATTTGGTTTAACCAATGCACCGGCAGTATTCATGAACTTGATGAACAAGGTGTTCCACCAGTACCTTGACAAGTTCGTGGTGGTGTTCATCGACGATATTCTTGTGTATTCCAAGACACCGGAGGAGCACGAAGAGCACCTGAGATTGGTCTTAGAGACTCTCAGGAGGGAGAAGCTATACGGGAAACTCTCTAAGTGTGAATTCTTCCTTGACAAGGTCGAATTTCTTGGGCATGTGGTATCGGGTGACGGGATCTCGGTTAACCCGCAGAAAATCGAGGCAGTAGAGTCGTGGGCTACCCCCAGTTCGGTAGCTGAGATCAGGAGTTTTCTCGGGCTAGCAGGATACTACAGGAGGTTTGTACAAGACTTCTCCAAGATTGCAGCGCCGATGACCAGACTGACTAGGAAGGATGTGGAATTTGTGTGGACAGAGGAGTGCCAGGCTGCATTTGATGAGCTGAAGAAGAGGTTGACGACAGCTCCAATTTTGACGTTGCCATCAGGGACAGGTGGTTTTACCATCTACAGTGACGCTTCAGGGAAGGGTCTGGGATGTGTTCTTCAACAGCACGGGAAGGTAATTGCCTATGCTTCCAGGCAGTTACGCCCTCATGAAAAGAATTATCCCACCCACGACTTAGAGTTGGCAGCAGTTATCTTCGCTCTAAAGCTGTGGAAACATTATCTGTACGGAGAGCGTGTGGAAATCTTCACAGACCACAAGAGCTTGAAGTACGTGTTCACACAGAAGGAACTGAACATGAGACAGAGGAGGTGGTTAGAGTTGATGAAGGACTTTGACATCTCATTGCAGTACCATCCCGGGAAGGCTAACGTAGTCGCCGATGCCTTGAGCAGGTATCCGATGGCTATGTACTTGACGACAGATAGGCATTTGTTGGCTGATTTAGAGAGCTTGGAGATTGAAGTGTTAGTTCCCGGTGCCGAGATTCAGATGTGGGGATTACAGATACAGTCAGAGCTGATGGACAGGATCAGGGCTGCGCAGTACGATGATGAGACCCTGAGGAGTATCAGAGCACAGGTTCAGATAGGATTGTCGGATGACTTCACTATCGCAGATGATGGTTCCTTACGGCACGGCACAAGGATATGTGTGCCTAGTGGGGAACTGCGCGAGGAAGTTTTGCAGGAGGCACACCGCTCTCAGTACTCGATGCATCCCGGTGCCAACAAGATGTATCGAGACTTGAGGGAGCACGTATGGTGGTACGGAATGAAGCGCGAGGTAGCACGCTTCGTATCTCGGTGTCTAGTGTGCCAGCAGGTAAAGGCAGACCGGCAGAGGCCAGGTGGGTTGCTTCAACCTTTACCGATTCCAGAATGGAAATGGGAGCACGTGACCATGGATTTCGTTTCAGGGCTTCCACGTTCTCCAGGAGGGAAGGACGCGATTTGGGTCATCGTGGACAGGTTGACCAAATCAGCCCATTTCTTACCTTTCAAGGTGGGCACGTCGACAGAGAAGCTAGCAGAGATGTACGTGCGACAGATTGTTAGGATTCATGGAGTTCCTGTGAGCATCGTCTCAGATCGGGATAGTCGTTTCACTTCCCACTTCTGGAGGAGTCTGCAGGCTAGCTTGGGCACTCAGCTCAAGTTCAGTACCGCGTATCACCCCCAGACAGACGGGCAGTCGGAAAGGACTATTCAGACTCTCGAGGATATGCTACGCACTTACGTTTTAGATCTCGGAGGTTCTTGGGAGGATCATCTGCACCTGGTAGAGTTCGCTTACAACAACAGCTACCAGGCCAGCATCGAGATGTCACCGTTTGAGGCTCTTTATGGACGGAGGTGTCGTACACCGCTATCGTGGGACGACGTTGGAGAGAGAGCCTTGCTAGGACCAGAAATGGTCGTGGATGCAGCAGAAAAGGTGAAACTCATCAGAGACAGACTGCGAGTGGCGCAGGACAGACAGCGGCATTGGGCCGACAGCCACCGTAGACCCCTTGAGTTTCAGGTATAGATTGTTGTTTTCTGGTTGTGTTTGTTTGTTTGTTTAGACTGTGTGTTGAGACTGTTTTGTTTTAGGTTGGCGATCTAGTATTCCTACGGATTTCTCCGACGTGTGGAACGATTCGTTTTGGCAGAGGCGGGAAGCTTAGCCCACGCTACATCGGACCCTTCGGTATTCTGGCGAGGGTAGGTACAGTGGCATATAGACTGGACTTGCCGCCTGCATTGGAGGGAGTGCATAATGTGTTCCACGTGTCACAGCTGAGGCGGTACGTGGCAGACCCTAGTCACGTACTTGATCACTCGGAGATTGAGGTTGGTCCGACGCTCAGCTACCCTGAGCAGCCAGTAGAGATCTTGGACCGCAGAGAGAAGGTGTTGCGGAACCAAACTATTCCTTTGGTTCGTGTTGCATGGAGACATCACTCTCCAGGGGAGTCGACCTGGGAGAGAGAGGAAGAGATGCGCGAGCAATACCCGTATCTCTTCTAGACTTGAGGTATATTCCTTTTCTGATTTCACTCTTGTTGTAGTTCAGTCCAATTTCGAGGACGAAATTTCTTTTAGGAGGGTAGACTTGTCACTACCACTTTTCCATATAAGGGCAATTCTGTAATTTAACTATTTAAATAATTATGTATTAAATTATTTGCTGAGTTTTATAACTATTATTATTATTAGGGATATTTGATTTTAGGTCAACCCTAGAATGCTTTAGGGCAAACCCTAATGTGTAAACCCTACTCTAGCAAAACCCTAGAATTTTAATATTAGGGTGAACCCTCAATACTCTAGCAGACCTAAACCTGAGTCTATTAGGTCCTACATGACTTAACATAAAGGTTTAAACCTAAAGCTGTGCAAGGAAACTCTAGAAACTAGGTTTATATATAAAGGAAGCTTCTCACAAAGCCATCCTTCATGTAAACAGGAGAAACCCTAGCCTCCACTAGAGAAAACCACCTTCCCTCTCCAAAATTCGAAACCCTAACCCTAGGTTCCATTCTTCTCCTCCAAAGCAAGGAACGAGGGTCAAGAAGCCTTGGAGAAACCATCTCTATAGGTAAACCCTAATTTAATTCTTTATTTCTGTTCTCTGATGATCCATGGCCATTAGGAACCCACCATTGCTGTGTATTTCGATTTTTTTAGGGTTTTGTTTGGGTTTTGGTGACCAATATTTGGTTTTCCCCCAACTTCGTAAACCCTAACCCTAGGTTTTGAAGGTAGACTGATTTCATCTCATAGGAGGTGGGTTGAACTCGATTTGTAGGGGTTTTTGGATTAGGAATTTATGGGTTGTATGTATTTTGGTTTCTTGCACTGCATGTGTTCGATGGAATGTTCATTAGGGTTCATCCATCTAAGGTAGTTGTGTATACATCGATGGGGAAATGCTGGGATGCAGTCTGGTATGTTCAGGCTGTGTTTGGGTTCATTGTGTATCGGGTTTGAGAGTTTTCTGTGCACAGGGGTTTGATTTCCTTGCTGTGCATCTGTGTGTGTAGAATTTAATCCCTGTGTGTATTTTGAGAGAGAGAGAGAAGAACTGTGCTGTGGCAGCATTGCTTATATGTGGCTGTGTATGTATCAGTCAAATAAGTTGTGTGGTGTAGAGTGTTTTAGAACTGTGTTATGCTGTGTATTTCTGTAGGATGATGTGTATTTCTGTAGGGTGAACTCAAGTGATTTTGTGTACATCAGTATTTTATATTGTGGGTGTAGTGAACATATAGGGACTGTATTTTTACATCAGTGTGCATTGGGGTTTTGATTAGGGCCAGATTTCAGTGGGTGCCTGTGAGAATGAGTACCTCTATATGTGTAAGTGTGTGTATCAATCTATATACATATGTGTTCTCAGTGAAAGGGGAAACATCAGCCTACATAGTGTATCAGTCACCCATTGCATATTGTGTGAGGGTTGTGTTTATTCCTTGCTGTGCAGATTTCAGTTCTGTGTCTGTGTGTGTATGTGTGGAGGTCTAGGTGTGGCAGTGTATTGATCTCAGTGTGCAGGTTATAAGGGTGTATTACCTCCATGAGGAATCAGTGTAAGTTATTAGGAGTGAGCAGAATTCATTATGTGCAGAGTTGAGTAGACGTGTTGGTTAGTATCAGTCAGTGAGAAGAACCGTGTGTTAATTCCTGTGCCTGAGTTGGAACATGTGTCTGTGTGTGTATCACTAGAGTGCCAGTAAGTTAACAGTGAGTTTCTGAGAGAGTGGGTGAGATTTCTGTGTCTCAGTAGGTGTGTATCAGAGTTCCTATGTATCAGTAACTAGAACACATGTGTGTGTCCCTGTGCTAAATGCCCAGTGTCAATGTGTGTCAGTTGGTGAGGTAGAACCTGTGTATTTGAGCAGTGAGTGTAAGAAATTCTGTGTATGTGTATGAGCAAATGAACTAATGTGTGTTTTGGATCAGTGAGGGTGCTAGATACCCCTGTATCTATGTGACTGGGTTGGGGAATTCCCTGTGGAACAGTAGGTATGAGGTAGACTGGGTGTGTGTGTGTATACTGTCAAATTGTAAACTGTGGGTGTACTGTTAGTAGAGTGTTGTGGGTATTGTGTTTGCTTTGGTGTTAGTATCAGACATTGGGTTTTATTGTGCTCAGTAAGTAGTGGTATCTGCTAGCATTGGTGCTGAGTTTCATATCAGTATTACAGAGAACACTTGGAGCTTGAGCATACAAGTAGCTGCAATGTGAGTAAGGGAACACAACAGCAGCAAGGAGAGTATATGTTAGAGTTGAGTTGCATTGATAGGTAAGGTATTAAAATTAGTATAAAATATGAGTTTAGTTAGAGTATATGGAATTTAGTGTTAGTTAATAGTAAGATGTTACCAATTAGTTATCATTAGTGTTGATTTAGTATATTGGTGTGTCAGAGTATCAGTCAGAGTATCTTATTATATAAGTTACTAGTTATATTAGTTATTATAGCTAGTATTGACTTGAATAGCTAGTTAATAGCCATATGAGTCTAATTAACTTAGCATGAACCTAGAAGCAAGGTATTAACTAGTTTTGACCAAAAACCTAGTATTGACCAGTAAACCTTAGACATGACCTAGAAACCTCGTATTTAAATTGTTAAGCATGTTTATTCTTTATTTCATTAATTAACATTGAATTTCCATAAATAGGTCATTGTGATTCTATTTTGGACCTCGCTCCTCACATTCTGCTCAGGACCACAGGCGAGTACATTCTCTGACAGTTTTCATGGTTGATTACTTCTATAAATTGTAGTGTATTTCATACTTGATTCCGACACTATGGATACACGGGTTAGCACCCTAGATCCCCATCACGAGGAGTCGTGGTTGGAATCCATCGTGCTAGCTGGGGGATGGGGAACTATTAGTAGATTATGTGATCATATCCAAACATTTATATGCACCATAGCTCACCCCACTTCTCACGTCGGGTGCGGCCTGACCACTTATATGCTCCATAGCTGTTATATATGATTAGCCTGACCATTATATGCACCATAGCTAACCATGCGGTTAGCCTGACCTAAAAGAACCATAGCTAATCATATATAACCAGCCTGATCCAGTCCCAAGCCGATCACATGATAAACTAATAATTCAAACACTTAGCTAGATGTCTTATCTTTATTCAGATTTACTTGTTCTAGCATTTACTACTTATTGCTCATTGCTAGATGCCTACTGTCTATTTCATTTTCTCCAGTACTTCACATGTTCAGCTTTTATTTCCATCTTGTATCTCTTACACTGTTTATAGATTTTGTCAATTAATGAAACTGCTGTTAGTGCTTGTGCTTCGCTCCAATCCTGACTGGATAACCAACATTTTTCAGAGGACCTGGAGGACTTTTGCCCTACTCATTACGGTCCAGGAATAGAGGAGGATTTCACCCCAGAAATCCCAGAGGAGGTGCCTATCTTAGAGGAGAACTTGCCTGCCCATGCTTAGATTATTTTTTCTGCATTTACTATTTTAGACTGAGACTGAGACTGAGATGTATTTATTTTTATTTGTGACTTTGTGAGGTCATTTGGACCAGGATTTGAGTTAGATTTATTGTGGTTGGTTTTAAATAGAACTCTTTTCAATTCTCATCGTGCCATTATGTTTATAGTTGTGATTGAGTATATTATAGAAATGTGATTTATTTATCATTGTCCTCCGTACGGAGTTGAGACTATTGACAGGATATACTATGTTTGTGACCTAGACAGCGTTCTACCGCCGATGCTGCGGCGTAGGCTGGACGTACCCACGACTCATGCCCAAATTCCGGGTGCGGGTCGTGACAAAGCCGGCTTTCCTCTTCAGGGACATGATTGATAAGAAGTCCCAGACGAAGCCCAAGAGGGAACTCTGGGTTTTCCCTGCCGGGAACTTGGTTTTGTATATGCCCAAGATGCCGAGAGACTATCCCATCTCGGCATTCTTTCATGCTACACATCCCAGGAGGATGTCGTAGACGCTGACTCCTGATCTCCACGGCAGGCCGGGGAAGATATTTCATCTGAAAGGAGCGGACCAGGGGTCGTTTGTCAGCAGTCCTACCGGTAATGTGACGATATTCAGGGGACTGTACCCGGGCAGCATCCCGAGTGAAGATAGTCTAGTGATCCAGCCGGTGCAATTACCGACTTTCTGCAATGATTTTATGGGGCACGGGGGAGTATACCCCAAGGTGAACCCTCGGTGCAGTGGATGGATCACCCCTACAAATCTTCGATGGGCTCACTTAGCTGATTGGGCCCTGAAGCATTTTTAGACTGAGCTGGAGGGCATTGGTCTGTACGAAGCTGTGAGTGCCACTAGTGTTGGGTTACCTCCCAACCCTAACCTGTTTCTGGCGCTGATGGAGCGATATATTTTACTTACCGGGACTTTTGCCACTCCACTGGGGGAGTTGGGATTGGCCCTCCATGAGATGGCAGAGATCTCGAGACTGCCGATGGGGGATACTCCGTATGAAGAGTATGTTCCTACAAACCAGGAGCTGGGGGATGCAGACCCTCTGGTAGTGGAAGTGTACCAGGAGCTGATGTGCCACTACCTTGCTTGCACCACTTTTTATGGTAAGCCCTCAGATTTGGCTCACATCAACAAATGGACGTCCTACCTCTTCTTTCACCAGTCCAGGACTGCTAAGCCGGAGAAGGTATTGGAGGGCAAGGATCAGCCTGTGAATCCTCTGAGCATGCTTAATGCTCAGGTAGTCGACGATCTCATGGTGGACGCTGGGGCTCCGGACCGGCTCCTCGACGAAGGGATAGGAAAGTATCCTGTAGGAACTAAGGCCTATAGTTATTTGAGACGCTGCCGCAGGCCTCTGTCCAGGGAAGCTCAACTGGCTGGCTTCCTCTCCATATGGCTGCGCCGAGTAGTAGTGCCCGGCATCGCATCTGCGGACCGTATTCACCGCAACACGCTATGGCCTGCAGTACATCTGGTGTTCGGGGCAAGATTGGGCTTGCTTCCTGCCATGGTATGCCGCATCCAAGCTGGCCTGAGGGCCATGACTGACGGGCTGCTCACCGATAAAACTCGGCATGATAGCTTTCCCAGGGTAGAATTACCCTACCTGTACTTGATGGGGTAGTTAATTCTTCATAACCCTAGGGTTATGTCTCCCGGCTCTGGCAGTAGTTCGGGGGGTAGCTTTTTGTTGAACTACCAGAAGTCTTTCTAGAACGTGACCACGGTTATAGACTGTCGATGGGTGCTGGGCTTCAGTCACAGTTGGGAGCTCTTCTGCACTATCCCCTCTGTACATCGCAATCAATCGGGGATTAGGCTTGAGTATTCAGGTAGAGAGAAGACCATTCTTTCTCCTGAAGCTTTTAATTGGTTGGTCTGCATCAGGCCTTCCCATTTACTGTACAGAAGTGAAGATCATTGCTTCTTGGAGCCCTATCTGCCTAGTCGGTTTGCCAGGCAGTTTGGGTATGATTAGTTGCACGTGGGCAACGCCGTCACCAGCTTCCGGTCCAGGGGTGGACTCATTGATAGGGCGAGAGGCTGGCGATACTTCCTCATGGGTTGTACTGGAGCAATTTTCACTGTGCCGGTCATTACCCTCTCCATGGAGCTGTGCATCCTGCACTCGTATGCCCAGTTCTATGTGGCAACGAACACCTTCTATCGCAATTTTGATATGCATGGAAGTTTTAGGGTGCCCTCTTCCAAGTCTGGGGGAAGAGTCGAAGTCTCTTCGGTTTCTTCTGATGAGGGTGAGGAATCTGTCATCCAGATGAGCCTCTGTTGGCGATGTCGAGGGGTGAAGTACCTCTGCCTGTAGGGGCTTTGGTAATCTCCGGGAAGCGAAGGGCTCCTGCTCCGAAGGAAACTTTCCCTCGTAAGAGGAAGAAGAAGACGGTTGCTCGTCCCCTCCGGATTCCTGGTATTGAGGCTCCTGGAAGTGAGCCTGCATCTCCCCATGTTAGGGATGATTCTTTGATTGGGGGTTCCTCGCCTTTTAGAGAGGGACCCTCTATAGTTCCGGCTGGTGGTGCCGGAGAGTCTCTGTTGGAGGCTGCTGTCGCTGCTACTGCTTCGGGTAGTGGAACGAGGTCACCTACGGGGCTGGGTATAACAAGATTCCGTATACCTTTATGCGGATCGGCATCGGGAGGGACCCCTGCCGTGCCTGTAAGCGCACCTAGCAAGATTCCAGCCGATGAGCCTCGGTTAGAATTTGACGAGGACCTGGAAGACTACTTGCCAACGTCAGTTAGCAGACCCCCTTCTCCAGGTATGACAGCTTGCTTAGCATCATTAAGAAATAATTTAGCTGTAATGGCTGCAGATGCGACATATATGCCGTCGGCCATGGGTAAATATCATCTTCACGCCTCTTTTTAGGAATGTTAACATCCTTTCGTCTTCTTTTCAGGGGAAGACATCTTCGGGGAGGGCAGTGTAGATGTCCTCTTTGGCTCTGTGTCAGGTCCTGGTGGCGACACAGAGGTGCCTGACTTTGAAGAGGAGACACTTTCGGGTGCTGGCTCGCCTGTCGAAGAGATTTCGACATCTCAAGAGGAGGATGAGCCTGTCATTGCGACAATGCCTCCTTCGAGTACGCTGGTATCCTCGTCCGATGTTGGTGCTTCTTCTTTTGTCACACCACCAGTTGAGGTGACGGCCGTGGCAGCATCGTCTGAGGTTGTTCTTGGAGGGGGATTTGCCAATGTCGAGGCCACCCCCGGCGTCCATTCGGATCTAGCTGCGGTGACCGAGCAGTACACTGGTATCTTCTACACCATTTTGAAAATGTTAATATTAATGGTGTTGACGAAGAATCTGAGCTTTGCATCGCTGAAAAGGTCCTCCCTGTCTGCGATAGCGCCGATCCAAGAATTCAACGCCACTGGGGTAGCTGACGCACTGAAGGAGATAGTTAATGGTCTGGAGCAACCCATTAACGAATACTTGCAGCTAGCTCAAGACAGTATTGAAGATCTGGTCCAGGCTAGATACGACTCCATGACTGCGTGGCTTGCTAATCAGATGGAAGGCATCAATAAATCCATCCAGACACATCAGTAGGAGATGGATGAAGGAAAAGCCATCCTGGAGGAGGCCCTTGCTCTTCAAATGAAGTGTCAGGTCGAGCATGAAGGGAATATAGCGAGGGTCCACTGGCTAGAAACAAAACTTGCTCAGGCAAAGGAGTGGGCTTCTCAGTCGTCGGAAGCTCTAGGTGTGGCAGATAGCCGGTTGGGCGTAGCATAACAGAACTTGGCGCGTGTAGGAGCCGCCTGTGCTGGTTTTCTTCAGGCTAGAGCCGAACTGTCCCTCCTGAGCAACGATGAGGCACGGCTGGAGCGGGCTTGCGCTGATGTCTTGGATTCCTGGACTGAGAAGATGGCCGCACTGGCGCAGAAGCTTCGCGACCTGACCGCTCCCCCTAAATGATATACTTTTGCTTTTCATATAATTTTGCTCTTTCTGAAGTAATGAAGCGACTCTTATCTGACTTTGTGGACCCATCATTTTAGAATATAAATGACAGGTTTGGGTGAAAGTGATATCAAAGGTAATATGAACATGATATACTCTCGGTAAGTTTCAGCGGGACATATCTATTCAGAGGTTATATGGACATGATAGAATATGCTTCTAGCTAAAATTTGTACACAAAACACTATCAGAGGTATTATGGACGAGATAGGTCTTGTAGTTCCAAATTAGTTTAAACATATCTATTCAGAGGTAATATGAACATGATAAAATATGGTTCAACTAGTTTCATTTTGGAAGTAGTTTTGTCAGAATAAGACCTTCATTATACTCCATTCGAGCAGAGGAGGTTAAGCGTAGTACCTTTTCAGGAATTTGCCATTGATAGGAGCCATTAGCAGGTCTCCATTAGGCTGGGCTAACCTGTAAGCACCGTTTGAGAACGTCGTCTCGATCACATAAGGGCCTTCCCATTTGGGCTGGAATTTGCCCTTACTCCTGTGAGTAAGAATCATCGGCCTTCTTACGGCTAAAACTAGCTCGCCGACTTTAAACACTATTTCCTTTACTTTTTAATTAAAAGCTTTGGAAATGTGTGCTTGGTAAAAAGTGATACGCTGTTAAGCTTGGAGGCGTTTCTCGTCTAATCTTTCTAGCTCTTGAAGCCTTAACAGGTCATTCTTTTCTTGAGTCAACTCATTAGCCATGGCTATCCTGAGTGACGAAATTTGGATCTCGATGGGGAGAACTGCTTCGCTCCCGTAAACTAACGAAAATAGGGTGCAACCTGTCGGTGCTCGTACTGTTGTGCGGTACGCCCAGATACACTCTCCCAGCTTCTCATTCCAATCCCTCTTGTTCGAAGAGACGAACTTCTTCAAGAGCTTGATAATGGTTTTGTTGAAAGCTTCCGCCAAACCATTAGCAGAAGGATTATATGCCGTAGAGGCCATATTTTGTATCCGATTTTTATCGCAAAATCGATGAAACGCTTGGCTGATGAATTGCGGCCCATTGTCATGAATTATCCTCCGGGGTATCCCGAAGCGATAAATAACGTGATGCTTGATGAAGCTGATCATATTAGATGCCTTTACCTCAGCAAGGGGGATCGCCTCTGCCCATTTGGAGAAGTAATCCGTGACGGCCAATATGAACAGGTGACCTCTGGAAGAAGACGGGTAAATAAGACCAATGATATCCATACCCCATGCTTCGAAAGGCCAGGACGCAACCGTAGGATGTAGATACTCAGGAGGTTGATGAATAAAGTCTGCATGGACTTGACAGGCTCTGCATTGTCTTGCATACTTTATTGCATCTGTGATCATAGTAGGCCAGTAATAGCCCATTCTCCTGATGCGATCCTGTAGCTTAGGCCCGGGTTGATGTGCTCCGCATACACCATCGTGAGCTTCACGGATCATCCGATGTGCTTCATCACCAAAGAGACATCATAATAATAGTTCGTCATAAGACCGACGATATAGACATTATGAAGATGCGTCGAAATAGAAGCGCAATGATCGTCTTTTGACGGATACTGCTTCTTTAGGGTCTTCTGGCAAGATTTCGTATGCTACGAAATCTATAAAGGGACTTCTCCAGTCTCTCTTTGGAAGATCTGTGTCCAGCGCGTAGCTGTGTTTTATGTAAAAGTTATTTTTCACACAGAATAAATCTCTGTTAAGAAGGATTACCGAATTCTGCCTTCTTATAGGGGTAGCTAAATCTGCAGCTAGACTGGCTAGGGCATCAGCTTCCAAATTCTGAGATCGAGGTACATGCTCTAGGAAGAATCTTTTGAATGTCATGGCTATCTCGACCGTTGCTTGGTGATAGGGGATGAGGTCTGGATTCCGGACTTCATATATTCCTCTGACTTGATTGACGATCAGCAGAGAATCACCGAAAGCTTCCAGAGATTCGACGCCCAATTCTTTAGTGACTTGGAGCCCGATTAGTAGAGCGTTATACTCTGCCACATTGTTAGAACAGGGCTCGCTAAGAGAATATGCTCGGTAGATGATGATCTTATCAGGAGTAACTAGGATAACTCCTACTCCCAAAACCACGTTTCCTCTAGGACCGGTCCTGGAGGAGCCATCGAAGAATAGTTGCCATGCATCATTTTCCATTGCCGAATTACATTCTGCAACTTCGTCGGGAATGTCCTCGTACAGTTTGGAGGCATCCAGGATCGGATGAGCAGCTAGAAAGTCAGCCAATGCTTGGCCTTTGACGGACTTCTGAGGGACGTACACCATGTCATATGGTGTTAATAGCATCGCCCAAGTCGCGAGTCAGGAATTAAGAACACTTGGCTTGCTCATCAGTATCCGAAGAGGATTGATCCTGGAGATGATGTGAATGGTCTAGCCTGTGACATAGTGCCGCGTTTTCTGGATTGCGAACATCAGAGCCAAGCATTCTTTCTCTACTGGGTTGTACCGGTGTTCGGCTCTGACCATCATCCTGCTGAGGTAGTAGATATCCTGTTCGTGACCCATATCATTCTTTTGTGTGAGAAGAGCTCCCAGAGAATGATCTATCGCTCGAACATACAACACGAATGGTCTTCCTATGACGGAAGGCACCAGAACTGGCGGGCTAGTGAGGTAGCGTTTGATGTCGCCGAACGCTTGCTGACAGGCTTCATCCCATACGAAGGATACTCCTTTCTTCATGAGGCGAGAAAAAGGTTGACATCTCCCAGAGAGGTTGGATATGAATCTCCAGATATAAGCCAGACGACCTTGAAATCCTCTGAGTTCTCTCAGATTATGGGGCGATCGCATTTCTAAGATGGCCTTGACTTTATCAGGGTCCACTTGAATGCCTTTGGCGATAATGAGAAATCCCAGGAATTTGCCACTGGATATACCCAGAAAGGACTTTGTAGGATTCATTTTGAGTTGATGTTGGCGCATTAATTCAAATACTGTATTCAAGTCTTGGATGTGAGTATCCTTGAGGCGGCTTTTGACAGCTATATCATCTACGTAATATTCTACCGTCTTGCGTAAATGCTCATGGAATATGTTACTCATAGCCCATTGGTACGTAGCCCTGGCATTCTTCAATCCGAAGGGCATGACCGTATAGTAATATACTCCCAGTGGTGTCCGGAAGGCAGTATGCTTCTCGTCTTTAGGATGCATCTTAATTTGATTGTACCCTGAGAATCCGTCCATGAAAGACATACTTTCAAAACTACATGTATTGTCAATCATGACGTCTGTGATGGGAAGAGGAAATTCGTCTTTAGGGCAGGCTGCATTCAGATCTCGGTAATCGATACAGATACGTACTTTTCCATTCTTCTTCATGACCGGGACAACATTGGCGACCCAGTCGGGATGTTGTTCTTCACGGATGAAGCCGCAGGCTATCAACTTCTTGACTTCAGCTTCAATGGCGTCCGTCATGTCCGGGCAGAACCGGCGTTGGTGCTGCTTTACAGGCTTCGAATCGGGAAATATATTGAGCTTATGAGTAGCCACCTTTGGATCAAGGCCTGGCATGTCCTCATAATTCCATGCAAAGACGTCGATATATTCTTTTATCAGTTGGATAACTTCTTCCCTTTCTGCTTCGGAAAGATTATTACTGATAAATATCGGCTTTGGCGAAAGTTCATCCCCAACGTCAATCTGGATAACTTTATCTTCAGTGGAAGGTTCTCTCTGCTCGAAGCGAAACTCCCATTATGTATCCATTTGCTGAGCCCAAGCGTCATTCTCAAACAGTTCAGATTCTTGTTCGTTTGATTCGAAGGAATCCGTCACTACCATATTTACTGATAATGTTCGTTCGAGAGCATGAGATGAGTCGGAGGGCGCTGAGCCATTTTGAGAGGAGGTAAAGACATCCTTGTTTGACTCAGGAGTCGCAAGGGAGGTTGTATACCCTAACCCGAAACGAGTTCGTTGATAGTAGGGATCGCCGTGCAGCGGCATTCGTCTGCCTTTCCCGTAGTTGAGACCCGGTTCCAGTGTCAGGTTATATCCCATACCTTGCATGATCTTCAAGGCTTGTGGGCTGTATCTGTGAACCTGCATTTTACTGGCATCGTCATCGGAAGAATCTTCTTGCGTGGTTGGTTGCTCGCGCATGCGGGCGAAGACTATTGGATGCTGACTGCTGCAAGTAGGTGGGACAATGAAGATTGAATCCTCATGCGGTCCATATATCGTGGTGACATTGGATGATGATGCCACTTCCCATACATACAGATGATAGGAATCTATAGCTTCCAAGAATTTTTGCGCTATAGGTTCTATATCGTCACGGGGGAAGGATTCCTGATTCGGAATTTGAGTGTCAATATACTGGAAAAAAGGATGTTTATTATCATCTGAAACTTCGTTCCCGGTTGTATCTATATCAGTCGGCTGCCTGTTGCGCTGAAGTTTGATGACCAAGGATAGAGGCTTCTGGTTCAGAGTGATCACTAGAGGATCACCCCCTTTCCCTGACCTGGTCTTGTTCAGGTGGATAGCCGTAGGCTCCATGGCTTTTGGACGAGTAGTCCATCCTTTCACCTTGATTGACAGCGATTGCTTGGCAGAGGGTTCTTCTGGCTCCCTATGGGATTCCTTCTCTGCTTCGGCTGACACCTCTTCCGTGTAGTCTTGAGAGTACAACACGGTATCAGAGTAGTAAGATTCTACTCCTTCGAATGGGTTCAGGTCAGCAATCTCCGTTTGTATTATTCCTCGGGCGTCTACATATTTAAAGCATTGGTGTAGAGTTGAAGGAACGACATTATGGTCGTGGATCCAAGGTCTACCCAGCAGAATGTTGTAGGATACCTCTGAATCGATGACGTAACATGTAGCCACCGATCTGAGGTTGCCAATCTGGTTCCTCAGGCGAATTTTCCCCAACGGCTTACTTTTTCCGGCGTTGAAACCCACGATCGTAGTGGTGGTGTAAGCTAATTCGCTGGTAGGAATCCTCAGCGGTCTGAGCAGACTATGAGGAATGATGCTGATTAATGATCTCGGATCTATGTGAATCCGGTCGACCTCCATGGAACTGACGTACCCGGTGTAATAGAGGGGTCTGTCATGCCTGTTATGTTTTAACAGCATGTCATCTTGAGTAAAAGTGATATTTGGGATCACCTCCATCACACTGGGGCATTGAGGATACGCCACGAGTTCTTCGTCAGGGGACTTGAGCTGGGTTAAGTATGCATCCGCCTACATCAATGCTTTACTCAGGGCTTGACGAGTGTCCTAGGAGAGCCTGAGTAGTTCAAAGATGGACAGCCTGGCTGGTGTATTAGCCAGTTGGGCCAGGATGTCGAAGTCGTACGGCTTCTCTAAACCTTTGTTCTGAATGTTCTTTACGGGTTTATCGAAGTGCACTTTTTTTTGCTTCCCTTTTTTCGCTGAAGTTGGTCTCGAAGGACCGGTTTCTGGTGTGGCGGATTCCGGTTCTGAAGGCTTGGCAGCTGAAGCGTCTGCCGATGCATCTTCCTTGCTGGCTCCATGGTCCTGGAGGTAAGCTTTCCCTGACCGGGTTCCAGTAGTCAAGACCTCGTCTTCTGATGCCGAGTGCACCGTAATCATGTGACACGGCTTGTGCTTTGAGTTCTTTTTGGACTTAGCCTTAGCAGCTTGAGTCTCTTTCTCGATCTCTGGCACCAGATCTGGATGAACCCACATAGTCTCGCCTCGCTGGGTAGTTAGGGGTAGCAGGTCATGATTTTGACTTCTAGCAGAAGGAAGATTAACGATGTTTATCGTTGTCCGGGAGATAGGCGTAACACCGTCCGAGATTTCTTGGGGAGGTAGATTGCCAAATTGCAGAGAGATCATGTTGGCCGTGACCGTCTTCTCGCTGTTGCACAAAGTGATGGCCTTAGCATCGATCAGCTCTTGGATCTTCCTTTTCAGTATATAATACGCCTTTGTGGGGTGGTGTATGTACCTATGGAAGATGCAGTACTTGGGATTATTGGTACTGCCGGCCTCGTTGGGCCGTCTTACCTCAGGAAGGGTAATCTTGCCACTTTTGACGAGACATTCGAATATGCTTGGAATATCTTCGTCGTCGAAAGAGTACACTTCAATGGGCCTGGTAGTCCCGGGTTTCGTCTGTGTGGTAGCCACAGTCTTTTGCCTGGACGTGTTGATCGCCAGAGCTTCTTTTCCTTTAGAACTGCGAGGATGGTCGCTGTTGGAGGATGACCTTTTGCCTTTATCAGAGGCTGAGATCATGATGCCATTATTGCGCACCTTCTGACTATTGTCCTCCGCGGCTACCGCTGAGATGATGAACAAGGGCCAATCATGGAACTGATATGGTCCTATGAACACCGAGTTCATGGGGAGAACGTTCTTCCTGCAGATGTCCACCAATGCCGAGTCCGGAACTTGTCACGACCCGCACCCGGTATAAGGGCACAAGAGCGTGGATACGTCCAGCCTACGCCGCAGCATCGGCGGTAGAACGCTGTCTAGGTCAAGTACTATCTAACAATCTCACGCTAGTATCCAACTCCATAAGGAGATTCGGATAATACTATAAAAATATTCACAACATACTCAATCACAACTACAGCACGATAGGAACTTGAGGAACAAAAGAGTACAACACAAGACTAATGATAAAACAATCATACCTGTAATCAGTAACAACCGATCTCCAAGTGTCAGAAACAAGTCCACTAAGGTCACAGTCTGGAAAAATATTTTCCAGTCAGGAAGGAGCAAAGTACATCTCTAAATAGCAGTTCTATATAAATGACATAAACTATGTAGCAGTTCTAGATGGAAACATACCAGATGCATGTATAAGTACGAGAAATGTACATTGAGAGAAGTACTGGAAATACTGTAAGTAAATGCAGGAAAAGAAACAATATGTCCATGAGCAAGAATTCTATGACTAAGTGAGTGAGTACTAGCTTTAACATGTGATCGGCTTGGGATCTTGATCAGGCTGGTTACATGTGATTAGCTATGATTCATGGAAGGTCAGGCTAACCGTTGGTTAGCTATGATGCAGGGAGAGGTCAGGCTAATCACACGTAACAGCTATGAGGCATGGAGATGGTCAGGCCGCACCCGACGTGAGATGTGGGGTGAGCTATGATGCATGGATAGTTGGGTATGATCACATATCTACACTAAAATACTCCCCAAACCCCCGACTGGTATAGTAGATCCAATCATGGTACGCTATGGCACGGGATTCCCTAGGAAGGTAGCAAATCTCCCCGGGAATCAGTGTCTGTACATGCACAAGATAACAAGGAAAACAAGTCTTGTACAAGCTACACCATGAATAAGGAATAACATCTCATGACGAGATCCGTGTATACCAATCCGTGTAACCAACGTGTCAAGAACATGTATATTTACACTAGATACAGTGAACATAGGAGATATCATAAATTAGAAACTAATCAGAGAATGTACTTGCCTTGGGTCCTTAGCTGGTAAAACCAATGTCCTGTTCCAGAGTATCCCCTGGGTAAACCAACAGTCCTATAAACATAACACAAGCAAACCACATTCGCATCAGATGCTACACTAACACAGTCAAAAATACTGGTCTCAGGGCCATGTCAGACAGGGCACTAGTCAACTAGGGTCATCTAGTAGGGACACGTATATAATATACACATATTATTAATACTTACTATATTTATACATGCACCAATTTAAATGTATTTACAATATATATATATATCTTTTAAATACATATTTGATTTATACTAGTTGAACATCATATATGTATACTCATACATATGCTAAAATACCTTTAAAAATATATATATATAAATACTAAATTGATTACATATACTAGAAATACGTATTTACGTATATAAATCATTTCGAACTTATTTTGAACAATAACTTCAAATAAAAGTTTATTTATAAAAACTAGAATTTATGTAAAAGTCAATATTTTTATATCCATGGAAAAATTGGTCACCAGCCCAATAAACTAATTTCTGAACTCATTTTATTATTGAAACTATATTTTTAATAATAATATAAAACCCAAGATTTATTATATTTAACATAATCAAAAACCCTTTTAATTTAATACGTAAAAATGAACTAATTACATGAAATCACTAAACTAATTATATGAAAATACTAACTAATTAATTAATAGTTACTAACTAATTAATAATTAATTACTGATTAATAATTTATTAAAACTTAATTACTGAATAATTATAACTAATATAATTAAACTAATTGATTAATTATAACTAATTAAGAATAATTAACTACCCTAATTACATGAAATTTCTATACTAATTACATTAATTTACTAGACTAATTATAAATTCAATTAACTAATTACATAAAATAAACTAATTATATAAATAACGAATTATATAAAAATGAACTAATTATATAAATTAATTAACTAATTAATGAATTAATGAAACAATTTTGGGTTAATTAAGCTAATTATAATTTACTAAACGAATTATTAATTAACTAAGTTAATTAATATAATCCCTAATATAATCCCTAATGTAAGTCTGAATCGAAAAGAAGAAGGAAAGGGAAGGGGCTCACGGGATTTCCGTCGAGGTCGGCCGGCCAGGGCGTCGGCGAGGTCGGCCGGCCAGGGCGTCGGCGAGACGGTCGACGTGGAGCTCGAGGCAGCGGGTCTGCTCGCACCGAGGCGACGGCTTCGACTCTGCGAGGCGGTGGCGGTGCTCGACTTCCAGCGGCGGCTTCGAGGCGGCTCGAGGTCGTCGTTCTCCTCGGCGGCGGTGCGTTCTCGACGACGGGTCGTCGGCTGGCTCGAGACAGCGGCGGCGGCGACTTCGTGGCTCGACGACGGGTCTTCGACTCAGCGGCGGTGGGAAGTCGACTCGGCGGAGGCTGGATCTGCAGCGGCGGCGACGCTCGGCCCGAGGCGGCGCTCTGATCGAGGTGGCGGCGCTCGGATCGAGGTGGCGGCGCTCGGATCGAGGGGGCGACGGCTTCGAGGACGGCGGCTCGGCGCTCGAGGATGGCGTTCGACGAATCTGGCGGTCACCGGCGGCGGCTTCGACCCAGGGCAGCGACAGCTCGAGAGTAGCGGCTTCGACGACGGGTCTTCGACTCGGCTGCGACAGGGCAGCGACGGCGGACCTTCCAGCGACGGCCACCGGCGTCAGCGGCGATGGTTAGGTTAGGTTCTGTCGTGTGTCCGGGGTCGGGTACGTGTCCGGGATGGACACGAGGGTCTGTTGTGGGGGACGTGTCCGGGATGCCGGACACGGGGATGCTGATCTGTGGGCGTGTCCGGGTTTGCCGGACACGGAGATGCTGTGTACAGGGGTTGATGTGGAGGTGGTGTCCGGGTGTGTCGGACACGGAAAGACTGGTTGTAAACTGTAAATCTGGACACAGGAAAAGAAATGGATATGGTGGGACACCCGGGGTCGGACCCGAGGCCATCACGGCTGACACGGATGCTGGACACACGGACACGAGCACACAAAAATGGTGGCTGTGGCTTTGAGGGAATTTGTGGAGGCTAGCCAATGAATGAAAATTAGGGTTTCTAGGGAGATGTGAAAATGAGAACTTAAATAGGGAGAAGGGTGTGGGATAAAGGGTTGCGGGTTGGCCCAATGATGAATGGCCCAGAATTAAATATAAAGGGGCTTTTCATGTGGGAAGAATGGGGCGTGAATGGGAGACGGAAAACGATAAATTAAATAGAAAAGAAATTTAAGAAAAATGTTTTTAAGAAGCTTTTGATTAGCTACTAATTAAACTCATTTTTCAAAATATTAAGAAGTATGTAATTCATTTATTTACTATCCCAATAAAAATCTATTTTATTTTATCAACTAGTCTTTTAAATAACTATTTAGTCAAAACAATAATTTTATGATTCAAGCCAATGAATATTTGAAACTAGAAATATATATTATTATTTATTTATTTTTGTAATACATCGTCATTTAGGAAAAATGATTTTTATAAAGATTTTTAATTTACCTTCTAAAATCAAGCATCGCTCAAAATCAATTAAAAATTTTCAAGGAGAAATATTTTATAAAACTTGATAATTTTAAAATAAATTAAAATCTAATTATTTTGGAAATTGGAAATCGGAGGTTACAAGTCTATCCACCTTAGAAAAATTTCGTCCTCGAAATTTTAGGGATGGCTAGAATAGAAAAATTTTGTTGTTCATAATGATGAATATATCATTGAAGAAAATATTTCTATAAGGAAAATATTTACCAAACAGAAGGGAACATGAAGAAAAGAAAAATATGGTTTAAGGCAGGAATAACTTGAGGGAATCTTGGCTCGGCCTTGAATCCTCTAGAAAGTTTAGGTGTTGGAAAGTAGACACGATCACTGAAAACAGATAATTTGAATAATGCACGTTACCTTTTCAAAGTAACTAAACCAAGGAAGACCCAGTATAATGAATGATATAGACATGAAAGTTATAGTTAATTCGAAAGATACGGCCGACAATTTGATTTAAGAAACTTAATACATCTTTCAGGATGTAATCAAGAGACATCTAATCGCCTTTCTTAATTTCTAGGAAAAAATAGTCTTCACTACCATCTGAAAATAATCCTTCCTTTTTATCCTCGTTCATTTTACTTTTCTCAATCTTGTGATTCATCATTAACTAATATCTATATAAGTTCCAAATTCCACAAACTTTATTAGATTAGATCTTAGAATTTCCGAATCAAAATTTATTACCTGCCCAAAATCCTTATCATCAAATTCGAGTTTGTTTATCTTAACATCAACTATACCTCGATTATTTTCTTCGATTTCAAATGTTACTGTCATGGTCAAGATTTTAATTTAAATCACAACCTCAATATACCATGATCTTACCTTACGACCTTCAATGATATGATCCCATAATCAATTATATTATAATCTTCTTTACCATGAGCTTCATTTCATTCCATATTTCTTTATCCGGATGTATAATGTTTTCGAATTTTGAACTAATATTTTATTTTATTTTCATCCTCTGAATTTATTATCCCAATGTAAAATTTACTACTCAATCCTCAATATTTTAATTGAATTCCAGTCGTATCATAATCTCCTCAAATTTTGAGTAAATAACTAAATACAAAATTTACTATCCAATCCTTTTAATTGAAATCCAATCAATGCATATTTATAAAACTTAAAAATCTGCATCCCAAAATTTAACTTTAAACACTCATCAATCATCTAACTCAAATTCAATTGATGCTTATTCCAATCTAACTCCTCATCCCAAGAATTTAATTTGACACTATTCCATTTACGATTTTATTTCCTGCTTTTCTTTTTCCTCAAATACTCAACGATGCGATGCTTCCAGTATCTTCAATAAAATTTCTATCTTGCAATCAAATAGATAAAATGATAATCTCTCAAATTTCTCAAATTTTTGATAATCAATTCAATCATATCAAGACCTCCTTAAAATTAATAAATCCTCAAATTTTTGGCTCTGTGAATTTCTTAATTCTCCCTTTAAGTAAATGTTTGTCCTCGAATTTCAATCAAACCTCGATTTTCGCAAAAACAATGATTCCATCAACTCTGTTATAACAATCCCCTAAATTCTTTATTTAAAAATTTATGCTCATCCATAACTTAATCATCTTGTCCCTTTTTGTCGGTCATACCCTTGTCATAGATCCTTGCTATGGTCAAAACCCAAATGATCATGGTTTAAGAAAACTCTACCTACAGCCATGCAATTTAAGAAAATATGGGTCATGTGTCTTTTGTCATGGTATTTCAGTCTCTGCTAGGGGGTACTACTAATTATATTCTAACAAGAAATCATGCATGTGAACCACAGTACTAGGAAAATCAATCAATCAATCGAAAGGCGAAAGAAAAGGAACATTAGGAAAGAAAAGAAAGAACCTGCTAACATATTACTTGCGGTATCTGCTATCAACCACTTAACTCTAGCACATTCACTAACAAATTCCTATTCATGTACACTGGTACCCATATCAACTAATCATATATTAATATTCATATCTCTCATCTACCAAAATTAATTCTCAAATAATCGTCAAGGTTTAACTTCCCGATCAACTTAAAATAAAATGCATATACTTCCTCAAAATTAGATACTCCACATCGAAATAAAAATTTAATCACTTCTAAAATCTTTGTAGCCTTAACTATGTTTAGTGAATCAAATTTTAAATCCTCAATAATTTAACAACATAAAATCTCAACTCCAAAAAATTTCTGAAAATTTAAAATTCATTTCCACCTTTTATTTTATAACTCCTCAATGTACATATTAGTGCTCACGGTCTCTAATACCCAAGGTGCACTCAATACCTATATTGTCTAGAACTGTGTACTAAATTCGTACTGCCCGAATCACTTGCACTATTTCCTCCAATGATCAAAGTTATCATCAACTGTGTTTTCTTCCAAAATTTTCAATCTATCTTAACTGGTATATCATCCGATTATCATCACGCAGAGTGCTTACTGTTATTAGCGTCATTCTCGACTAATCCTCGATATAGAACTATTAGCACTCTTGGTAAGCTTCATTAATGAATCATCTCATCAAGCTCATTAGACTCCTGTTTACCTGTATCCTCTATAACACTCATGTTTCTTTACTCTCATGGGTATGTGTATGGTTCCTCATCTCGATGGTTGTATATGTATTTCCTTCGATCCTTTAAAGCCTATTAAACTCATCCGTGATACGCTTCACAACTTCCATTACAAATCCTGATATTTCTCTACTTATGACATCTCATTAAACCCTTTATACATATACATTTCTTTACCTTTAACATTTTCGATATCAATCATCAAATTGGACATCATTCTCCATAAATTCTTAACACAATTCCTGGATAGTTAATCATTTACATAGATCACTCAATTATATAATCATGATTATCCAGGACGGTTAATTGGCTCTGATACTAACTCTGAGAACTATCACTGATACTCTATACTCTCCTTAACTCTCAGTCTCTAATGACACTACTCCTAGAATCATTGGTACGAGGTACTATGCTAAGGGCTAACTCTAGATTAAAGCCTACTGCTCACATGCCCAACTAAGAAACACTTACAAATCACTAGCAACACAGTCAATACTAATACAAGACACAAACAAAATTACAAGCCACTAATTATCATACTTAACAAGAAATCCTCAAGGAATGGAGCTCAAAGACTGAATTGAGGACAGAAGGTATCCTTACTGCTAGTAAAGAAAGAAGCGGTGGAACAAAGTCCTGGAATAACAAAAATAGATAAGTCTTGAGATGATATTTTAAGAACCAATTTAGGATACAACCTGATAATCATACACGTCTGTCTGAAATCATGACACTCAGAATCCTCGCCACGCCAGTAAGCATAGATGCGATAAACGATAGGTTTTGTAACTAAGTATGCACTCTATAATCATGTCGTCTAGAATCTTCGCCACGCCAACCGGTATGGCTGCGAAAGACTCTAAGCTTCATAACTATAGTATGTACATCCAAGTCAGGTTCCTACGTTCTCGTCACCACAGCTAATATGGCTGCGATAAATTCTAGGTTCCATAACCAAAGTAGACGTTTTACCTTCCTCACTGTCCTCATCAATATATGTCATCAGATGATACCATAAATCCTAGTCCGTAAAAATTCATCTCAATTTAAAATCAACTCAATAACGATACCAGGAATTAAAGTTAACAACTGGTCAACAAGAATCAAACTCAACAATGATACCGTGATTTTAAATTTTAAAACTGCTCAACAAGAATCAAGTTCAGTAACAACAAGCGAGAGCGGACGGAAACAAGGAAAGATTTAAATTGAAAATAAGATTCTCATGGGGTCATCCCAGGAAATCTTTCAAGAATTTGTGATTGAGTATCCTCTCTCATCCTAGTATCCTATGTCCTATATTCTATAGCAGGTACGCAGTAGTACAACTATGACGTCGCACTACTACGACATCGCACAACTTGCGAAGTCTGACCTGCATGGGCCACCACTATAAACGTGTCACGACCCGCACCCGGTATAAGGGCACAAGAGCGTGGATACGTCCAGCCTACGCCGCAGCATCGGCGGTAGAACGCTGTCTAGGTCAAGTACTATCTAACAATCTCACGCTAGTATCCAACTCCATAAGGAGATTCGGATAATACTATAAAAATATTCACAACATACTCAATCACAACTACAGCACGATAGGAACTTGAGGAACAAAAGAGTACAACACAAGACTAATGATAAAACAATCATACCTGTAATCAGTAACAACCGATCTCCAAGTGTCAGAAACAAGTCCACTAAGGTCACAGTCTGGAAAAATATTTTCCAGTCAGGAAGGAGCAAAGTACATCTCTAAATAGCAGTTCTATATAAATGACATAAACTATGTAGCAGTTCTAGATGGAAACATACCAGATGCATGTATAAGTACGAGAAATGTACATTGAGAGAAGTACTGGAAATACTGTAAGTAAATGCAGGAAAAGAAACAATATGTCCATGAGCAAGAATTCTATGACTAAGTGAGTGAGTACTAGCTTTAACATGTGATCGGCTTGGGATCTTGATCAGGCTGGTTACATGTGATTAGCTATGATTCATGGAAGGTCAGGCTAACCGTTGGTTAGCTATGATGCAGGGAGAGGTCAGGCTAATCACACGTAACAGCTATGAGGCATGGAGATGGTCAGGCCGCACCCGACGTGAGATGTGGGGTGAGCTATGATGCATGGATAGTTGGGTATGATCACATATCTACACTAAAATACTCCCCAAACCCCCGACTGGTATAGTAGATCCAATCATGGTACGCTATGGCACGGGATTCCCTAGGAAGGTAGCAAATCTCCCCGGGAATCAGTGTCTGTACATGCACAAGATAACAAGGAAAACAAGTCTTGTACAAGCTACACCATGAATAAGGAATAACATCTCATGACGAGATCCGTGTATACCAATCCGTGTAACCAACGTGTCAAGAACATGTATATTTACACTAGATACAGTGAACATAGGAGATATCATAAATTAGAAACTAATCAGAGAATGTACTTGCCTTGGGTCCTTAGCTGGTAAAACCAATGTCCTGTTCCAGAGTATCCCCTGGGTAAACCAACAGTCCTATAAACATAACACAAGCAAACCACATTCGCATCAGATGCTACACTAACACAGTCAAAAATACTGGTCTCAGGGCCATGTCAGACAGGGCACTAGTCAACTAGGGTCATCTAGTAGGGACACGTATATAATATACACATATTATTAATACTTACTATATTTATACATGCACCAATTTAAATGTATTTACAATATATATATATATCTTTTAAATACATATTTGATTTATACTAGTTGAACATCATATATGTATACTCATACATATGCTAAAATACCTTTAAAAATATATATATATAAATACTAAATTGATTACATATACTAGAAATACGTATTTACGTATATAAATCATTTCGAACTTATTTTGAACAATAACTTCAAATAAAAGTTTATTTATAAAAACTAGAATTTATGTAAAAGTCAATATTTTTATATCCATGGAAAAATTGGTCACCAGCCCAATAAACTAATTTCTGAACTCATTTTATTATTGAAACTATATTTTTAATAATAATATAAAACCCAAGATTTATTATATTTAACATAATCAAAAACCCTTTTAATTTAATACGTAAAAATGAACTAATTACATGAAATCACTAAACTAATTATATGAAAATACTAACTAATTAATTAATAGTTACTAACTAATTAATAATTAATTACTGATTAATAATTTATTAAAACTTAATTACTGAATAATTATAACTAATATAATTAAACTAATTGATTAATTATAACTAATTAAGAATAATTAACTACCCTAATTACATGAAATTTCTATACTAATTACATTAATTTACTAGACTAATTATAAATTCAATTAACTAATTACATAAAATAAACTAATTATATAAATAACGAATTATATAAAAATGAACTAATTATATAAATTAATTAACTAATTAATGAATTAATGAAACAATTTTGGGTTAATTAAGCTAATTATAATTTACTAAACGAATTATTAATTAACTAAGTTAATTAATATAATCCCTAATATAATCCCTAATGTAAGTCTGAATCGAAAAGAAGAAGGAAAGGGAAGGGGCTCACGGGATTTCCGTCGAGGTCGGCCGGCCAGGGCGTCGGCGAGGTCGGCCGGCCAGGGCGTCGGCGAGACGGTCGACGTGGAGCTCGAGGCAGCGGGTCTGCTCGCACCGAGGCGACGGCTTCGACTCTGCGAGGCGGTGGCGGTGCTCGACTTCCAGCGGCGGCTTCGAGGCGGCTCGAGGTCGTCGTTCTCCTCGGCGGCGGTGCGTTCTCGACGACGGGTCGTCGGCTGGCTCGAGACAGCGGCGGCGGCGACTTCGTGGCTCGACGACGGGTCTTCGACTCAGCGGCGGTGGGAAGTCGACTCGGCGGAGGCTGGATCTGCAGCGGCGGCGACGCTCGGCCCGAGGCGGCGCTCTGATCGAGGTGGCGGCGCTCGGATCGAGGTGGCGGCGCTCGGATCGAGGGGGCGACGGCTTCGAGGACGGCGGCTCGGCGCTCGAGGATGGCGTTCGACGAATCTGGCGGTCACCGGCGGCGGCTTCGACCCAGGGCAGCGACAGCTCGAGAGTAGCGGCTTCGACGACGGGTCTTCGACTCGGCTGCGACAGGGCAGCGACGGCGGACCTTCCAGCGACGGCCACCGGCGTCAGCGGCGATGGTTAGGTTAGGTTCTGTCGTGTGTCCGGGGTCGGGTACGTGTCCGGGATGGACACGAGGGTCTGTTGTGGGGGACGTGTCCGGGATGCCGGACACGGGGATGCTGATCTGTGGGCGTGTCCGGGTTTGCCGGACACGGAGATGCTGTGTACAGGGGTTGATGTGGAGGTGGTGTCCGGGTGTGTCGGACACGGAAAGACTGGTTGTAAACTGTAAATCTGGACACAGGAAAAGAAATGGATATGGTGGGACACCCGGGGTCGGACCCGAGGCCATCACGGCTGACACGGATGCTGGACACACGGACACGAGCACACAAAAATGGTGGCTGTGGCTTTGAGGGAATTTGTGGAGGCTAGCCAATGAATGAAAATTAGGGTTTCTAGGGAGATGTGAAAATGAGAACTTAAATAGGGAGAAGGGTGTGGGATAAAGGGTTGCGGGTTGGCCCAATGATGAATGGCCCAGAATTAAATATAAAGGGGCTTTTCATGTGGGAAGAATGGGGCGTGAATGGGAGACGGAAAACGATAAATTAAATAGAAAAGAAATTTAAGAAAAATGTTTTTAAGAAGCTTTTGATTAGCTACTAATTAAACTCATTTTTCAAAATATTAAGAAGTATGTAATTCATTTATTTACTATCCCAATAAAAATCTATTTTATTTTATCAACTAGTCTTTTAAATAACTATTTAGTCAAAACAATAATTTTATGATTCAAGCCAATGAATATTTGAAACTAGAAATATATATTATTATTTATTTATTTTTGTAATACATCGTCATTTAGGAAAAATGATTTTTATAAAGATTTTTAATTTACCTTCTAAAATCAAGCATCGCTCAAAATCAATTAAAAATTTTCAAGGAGAAATATTTTATAAAACTTGATAATTTTAAAATAAATTAAAATCTAATTATTTTGGAAATTGGAAATCGGAGGTTACAGAACTCCTGGAGGCATTTGCAAAGTGGCTTGACGAAAACGTTCGATGAAAGTGCGAACAATCTCTTTTTCCTTCTACTTGACTTCGATGAGAGAGGACATAGACATGACAATCCCTCCTTCGTAGAATCGTGTGAAGAATAAAGCCTTAAAGTCTTCAAAAGAAGTAATGCAGTTGTCCGCCAGGCTGCGGTACCACTGGTAAGCTACCCCCGAGAGACAAGCCTTTGAACACCCGAGTGAGGAGGGCATGGTTCCCTTGTAATAACACCGTCATCATACTGAAGTAGTTCATGTACTGACTTGGTAACATTTTTCCTTTGAACAAAGCCATAGTCTGTGGTTTGTATCTAGGAGGGAAAGGGACCTCTTCCCAGATAGCTGGGTAAGGTTGGTTGATTCCCAATTTCTTGAGCTGATCTTTGTGCTTTAGGGCATCAAATTGGGCTTTCAACTCCCGTACTGCCTGCATCGGATCTTCAGCCGATAGCGGGACCACGGAGTAGTGAGGGATCGATTGTATTGCGACTCCAGAGGGAGGTAATACATTCTCAGAGTGAGGAAGCGAAGGAATTGCTGACTCTTGATCTAGAGCGGGCTCTTGGATCATGTTGGATGATGGTAAGTCCACCCCCACACCTATCTTAGTTGGAGGGACCGACGCTTGAGCCATAGCAGTTGTGTGTTGAGTTAGCATCATCTGGTGCATGTTCTCCATCATAGATTGTATCTCCTTCAGAGACGTCTCCAGTGTAGTAATGCGTTGCTCAGTGCTCCCGGACGGGGAAGCTTCCTCGCGTTCATCTCCAATGGCATAAACTCCCATCTCCCTGGGTGTCATTGAAAGATTAGTATAGGTCTCTGTAGAAGTTGACTCTATACTTTCGACGTCTGATTCGGGAGACTGGGGACCCCCAGCATCGGAATCAGAAGAGTACAAAGCCGGTTGTTGCGACCTCGAACGAGTGTTTTGGAACACCCCAGCTTCGGTGTTCCTAAAGAGCATGTTGAATCTCCTTCGACTCGGAGTTCTAGAGGGATGACTTCTTGAGCCCGACCCTTCTCTAGGTATATGTGAAGCTATGTTCACAGATGTATGCGTGGGCTCTTCTTCCTAGAAAGATGGAGAGTAGCTCAACCGGTCAAAAACTGACCATTTTGCTTGAGAACAACAACAATTAATTACAATCCTATGACTATTACAACAGTGCTCGCTAGGAGGCGTAGTAGACATGCTGGAAGATCCCCTCTCCTTGCGTTTCTGGATCAGATAATTGCGCAGGTCAGGAGGAGTTATAGAAGAAGAAGATGATGGCTTGTTCCTTCTATTCACTTCAGTGGGCATGCGGATGTTGGGGACCATAGTTTTTCCTGTGCCACCTGTATACAATAGGTTGGCCATCTGAGTGGCAGATAATCCCCGAGGAGAGTGCCTTCCCGCAAATTGAGCCTTCTTTACGCTGAGGGGCTTCGCCTGGCATAATTTGGAGCTCTGCTCAGGTTGGCGTAAAGCCGAAGAGGTCGTCAGTCGGCCATCAGCTTCTCGCGTAATCCGGAGATTGGGCAGATTGTTCCCTTGCTGGCGTAAAGGCCGAGAAGTTGATCGGTCCGCCGCTTGCTTTTCCTTGTGTAGATTGCAGGGATCATCTGCTCTTCCGTGGAAGGCCGATGCATTTTTATGCGCAGAGCGCATTTATGACTCCTGATTTGGCACTGAGGCATCATCAAAAATTTTGTCTATTCCGCCAGGGACGGAAGACTGATTTTTAGGCTTCTAGGCTAGCGTTGAGGCATTGTCCGAAGTTTTGTCTTTTTGTCTGCCCTGTCAGAGACAGGCGACTGAATTTTACGCACAAGGCACGGAGTATACTTCTGGGTTAGCGCTGAGGCATTGCCAGAAGTTTTGTCTGTCCTGCCAGAGACAGGCGACTGAATTTTACGTGCAAGGCACGGAGTATACTTCTGGGTTAGCGCTGAGGCATTGCCAGAAGTTTAGTCTGCCCTGCCAGAGACAGGTGACTGAATTTTACGTGCAAGGCACGGAGTATACTTCTGGGTTAGTGCTGAGGCCTTGCCAGAAGTTTTGTCTGCCCTGTCAGAGACAGGCGACTGAATTTTACGCACAAGGCACGGAGGGAGCAATGCTACAACCTCATTGGTCGGAGAGATCAGAGAGATCGGAGAGTCCACAGGAATGGTAGAGGATGTCTTGGGCATCCAGACCTTACGCAGCTTCCTGTTGTTTTGGACTGAGAGGGAGTGAGAGCTACCCCCTGTTCGAAGCATGTCTTCGTAGGCAGACTGGTCGAAATGGACGACCAGTATCTTCTTCACGGATCCCACGGATACCGTATCGTGTTGAGCAATTGCTTCCTCATCAGAAGAGAAAGACGTCCCCAGCAGAGTCGCCATCTTGTTTCGGATAAAAATAAATAAAAGTAAAAGTACGAGAAATGACAAGGTTCTTTATTTTAAAGAAAATTCTGCTCGAACTTCGTCGGTGTTTACAAACAAGATTGTACAATTTTTATCCTACAGGAGGAATATCGAAGTACAATTTATTTAATCTGAGTAAATATTGCTATAGGTGTCTGATCTGCGGTCGATCACTTTAGCCCTTGGACCACACGATGTTTTGAAGAAGTGCTGTGGAAGACAGAAGAAGCTTCGAAGGTTGCGAGGGAGGACGGATGTCCGATGCCAAAGTCATCGATCACTACTCTTTGTCTCAGATCTGGATTCTTCTCTCTCTCTCTCTTTGACCTTGGATCTGATACTGGATTCCTTCACCAATTTCTGATCGTTCGACCTTTTAATTTTTCCACACCTTGACCTATGTTGATAGAGGTCTCTATTTATAGAGTTTTAGTGACAGTGACCACACAGTCGACGTAGAAACCGAGTAGTAGAAAGTACAGCACCGTTTTACACGACGATTTAAAAGAACCAATGCCTGCGTATAGATGACCTTCTGAGTGAGCATGTGACGCATGTCCAACTAAGGGACAAACGCGTATAGCTGCTGCAGAGATCACGACATAGAAGCCACGTAGGTAGTTATCCCTTATGTAGAAGAGGTTGGCATAGAAGCCAATAACTGTCACTATGGCATAGAAGCCAAATAGGCATAGAAGCCGAGTAGGCGTAGAAGCCGAGTGGTCGTAGAAGTCGAGTGGGCGTAGAAGCCGAGTGGGCGTAGAAGCCGAGTAGGCGTAGAAGCCGAGTTGATGTGGACGCTTTATCCGGAATTACGGCTTTTGGAGATATAATCAAATCTCATTCATTAAATGCAGAGATCTGCCCCTATCCTGCGCATTAAATGCAGAGGCATGTTTTTGAAGCTTTGTTGTCCCGAAGATTTAACATCATTCTGCGTATTAAATGCAGATACACGCCTCGAACTTTGTACAAAAAGAAACTAATAACGTGGCAGCCTATTTGTCTTCCGTGGAGCGTAAGAAGCTCACATCTGCCCGTGTAAAACTAGGCAGCGTATCCCCTTGTCTGCGTAAAAGCAGTTTATGCAAAGGGGATGCCACTAAACGACGGTTCGGTGACATTTAATCAAATCCCCAGTATTAAATATGGAGATCTGCCATTATCCTGTGCATTAAATGCAGAGGCGTATTTTGAAGGTCTGTCACTTGGCCTGCGCAAGGTGCAGAGACATGCCTCGGGCATCTGTCAGTATTCGGCGCTTTAAATGCAGAGACGTGCCTCAAGAACCTGTCACTGCTCTGTGCATAAAATGCCGAGACGTGCCTCGAATCCCGTACGAGGTGCAGCTTTTAACGTGGCAGGCGGTTTGTCTTCTGCGGAGCGTAAAAAGCTCACGTCTGCCCGTGTAAAACTAGGCAGCGTATCCCTTTGTACGCGTAAAAGCGGTTTACACGAAGGAAATGGCGGTAAATGACAGCCTGGGTTGCAGTGCCGTGCCATCATTATAGCCGTCGCTTGGGTAGTCGTGCAGTACTTTTTGTCAGAAGTCCAGACATCAGGTTCATTGTACGATCTGACAGGTTCATTTAGAAGAATACGAAGCGTCCCTCGTATACTTCAATGCTGTATTAAAAGCGGATGAGTTTTACGCCATAAAGGCGATGAAGAACCCTGTTTATGCTGAAGTAGCCTGGATAAACTGCTTTACGCGGATAGTCCTCGAGCTCATATTTTACGCTGTGCTCAGTGGAAAAGCTCTGTTGCACGTTGATGGCTCCGAGGTCCTTTGTTTACGCTGCTCTGTCTCAATACGCTGCGTATAGCTATCCAGCGTATTTTTTATGCTTCTATATATGCATATATGTAATTTTATATCTCTTGTTTGTGTATCTTGCAATATAGTATCTTAGTATGTTAGATTTAGCTAGTGTGGCCTAGATTCATAGTGTATGAACCTAATATCATAGAGATAGACTCTTACAACCTAGAAATAGGTAGTTTGACCAAGTTTGACCAGTTTGACTTAGAGTTGACCTACGTTGACTGTTTTGGCTTAGAAATGGCTCTTTGACCTAGATATTGACTAGTTTAACTTATTTTTATTCTGAAATCTTGTATTGATGTTATATTCCCTATCTAGGTCTTTGAGGCACTGTACCAGACATCTTTGTGACTATTCATCGGACTTCTGGCGAGTACATTCTCTGATAGTTTCTCATTTATGATATCCTCTATGTTCATTGTATCTAGTGTAGATATCCTTGATTTATTAACACGATGGTTACACGGATTGGTATATCCGGATCTCGTCATGAGATATTATTCCTTGGTATATATAGTGTATCTTGTGCAAGCCTTGATTCCTTGTTTCTTGTACATGTATAGACACTGATTCTCGGGGAGAGTAGCTATCTTTCTAGAGAATCCTGTGCCATACGGTACCATAGTTGGATCTACTATGCCAGTCAGGGTTGGGGAGTATGTAGTATAGATATGTGATCATATCCTCCTTGTATCAAGTCTTGTTCATTGAATAGTGTTAATCATATACCGCACGTATGATTAACCAGGCCATATATCTTGTATCAAGTTTTTAAGCCGATCACATGTTAAAGTTGGTACTCACTCACTTAGTCATTAGTATTCTTGTTCATTGCCATATTATTCATTCTTGTATTTATTTCTAGTAGTTTCTTTATTGTATATGTCTGGTATCTATTTTTGCATCTTGTATATTCGTATATATTTACTATTACATAGTTTATATCATTGATTAGAACTGCTGTTAGAGATATACTATGTTCCTTTCCTGACTGGATATTTTTTTTCAGATGATACTGAGGAGTGGTACCCTACTCATTATGGGCCATAGGATATTGTGGACTTAGAGTCAGAGACCCTGGCTCAGGAAGGACTCATCCCGACTGAGACAGATGACCCAAAACTTTTAGCTTCTTAGTATTCTCTTATACTAGATTTATCTCTAGCTTATTGTTTAGTATTTTCTCAGACTCATAGATGTTATTATTTGACTCATAAGTTATATTGTGACTCTTATATTCTTTTATCATATTCTTGCTATTCTCCATCTTAGATTTGTAATTGAGTATATTGACATTATTGGTGGCTTATTATATTGATAAATAGATTAACGAAACAGCATTCTTTCGCCGATTCTGCGGCATAGGCTGGGCGTTGTTTCCGACTTGCATCCCTACCCCGGATGCGGGTCATGACATGAGGTCTTCCCTTCGAGCCTTTCAAATCCCTAGATGGTGTACTATTATTTATTTCCTTTCATATTCAAGTTTGGTAGTGGATTTGTCTCCACCCGATGATCATTTTGGAATATTTGGACTTGATTCATTTTGATCTATTTGGTTTAGTTTATTTACTTATTGACTAGCGTTTATGGATGAGGTTTAGTTATGTCCTGTGACTTATGACAATTATATACCACTTATGAATTATTATTCATAAATACAACATACGTGTGGTTATTGTTTTCATATATTAGAGTTGCTATATACATACGACTAGCATGGTTATGTACTCCTAGTCCTACGTATTTTAGGACTGGGACGTGACACAAGAAAATAGTTTAAATACAGTACATACCACTAAATAAAAGGAAGAAGAAAAATATAGTACATAGCCACAAGTACATGTCACTAAATAGATTTTACATTCTATAGCTAAAATACAATAATATCATAAAATATTACTAAATCAAATGCTAAGTAAGATAAGCACAATATAATATATAGAGAAGGAAATTCAATTTCTAAAGTTGTAAACATGTCTAGATAATAACCGTAAGTCTAATCCAGAAAGATAATACATCCAGAAAGATAATACATCTAAGAAGTCCAATACAAAAATATAATACAACACTAAGTCTACTGGAGACAAATCTGGGCAAATGTTCTATCATGCTTTTCTACGCTGGGGAAGAAACCAGTCCCTCATCTACTATGCATAGGCAGCGTCTAGGTGATCAATCTCAGTTGTAGGTGCTGGGTGACTGGAACTCCCCACTTCCTCCTTAACAGTCACTTTCTTCTTAACATCCACTTCTGCCTTAAGCGTATGAGGTATCACTTCCTTGCTAGGTGCCACTTCCTCAACAATATGAGGTACCACTTCTTCTTAATAGTAGGAGGTACCACTTCCTCCATAACAGTAGGAGGTGCCTCTCTCAAGCGACGTTCTCGGGTCATGGGTGCCATATGGTAAGATAGATGAAAAAAAGAATATAATTGATAACAAATAGAAATACATGTATCCATATATTTGTCTTAATACATCATTTGAAAGGTACGAAAGTTATATCTAGTTTCAGATTTTATATTCCACATCTAAATACAGGACATGCCACTAATTTAAATAGATGTTACATTCCACAGTTAAAATACGGTACATGTCACAAGTCTAAATGGATTTTATATTGATATTTTTAATCCTCTTCTAATAATTTATCTTCTTCATTTTCCTCGTCCTCCTCTTACCCTTTATCCTCATATTCACTTTCATCTACTTCGCCTTCCTCTTTGAATAATTCTACCTCTTCTACATGATTAGACGTGTAATAAGGAACTTCGATTGAGTCCACATCTATAATATTTGTTACAATAGGTAGATCATCCTCCTAATAAGCTATTTCGTCAATGTCAAAAGTATTTCTAGCTTTGGTTTACATACTGCCCACCAACCCAACCTCGTTGTTTTTTGTTTAGGATAAGTTTTGAAGTATACGAGTTGAGCCTGACTTGATAGGACAAATGGTTCGATAAGCTATGATGGAGAAAGTAATTCAGATCCATTTCTAGATACTTCTACAAAGATGAATATACATCTTTCAAGTAAATTATCCAAATAGAAATGGAAGGGCAATGCACTGATACTCCTAGTCCTAGCATTGATAATCAGAAATACCTAATTATGTTGTATACCTACTCGTCTACACACACAAGAATGTCCCAAACTATTGCAGGGCCTGTTGAGTTAAAAATTACATCCAAACAGCCCTTAAAATTTATAACCATATACCAACAATAACTTAAAAGATACTCACTTGTATCTTGGATATCCACACTTTATAATTATACTTCACACATAGACACTCTCGGTATTACTAACTTGACATTTACACCAGTATATATTATTTATATTGACATTGTAGTATCAACTCTGTATCCTGGAAACTCATATTGTAGTGTATCAATGAGTGTCAACTCTGTATCCTGGATATCCACACTTGACCTTTGTTTTGGCCATGACTTTCTAAATGAGAAGTCAAGTCATGAATATCCAGTATAAATTTTTTTTGTCCAGGATACAGAGTTGACACTCACTGATACACTCCTGCATATCCACACTTGACATTTACACCGGTAGATATATAGTATCAACCCTATATATAATATGAAACAAAAAAATAAAGGGCTAATTAGAGTTTAGGCCCGGGATTTTATACCAGCTTAAAGTTTGCCATGACTTTTCAATTAGAAAGTTTAGACCCTAGATTTTTAATTAGAGAGTTTAGGCCCGGTGGATTTTATTTATATTGATATTGTAAATGTCAAGTATGGGCCCAAGCATAATATCTTGACTAAAACTTATACTCAAATTCTTTGCTACTTAACTATCACACGCACAGAGTTGACACTCACTGACACACACACCCCCCCTCACTATACTGTGCACAAGTGTGCACTGCACAATACCTAACTTGATATCACCCGAGCTCCTCCCCAAGTATATTGTAGTGTACTGCTAGACACCTATCACCCTTGCTACAACACCGAGTTACACTCTCACCTTAGCACACACACACATCATACACATGCACACTATCTTTTTTTTGGTCACCTTGTATAGCTCTAAACTAGGATACATGATTGTACGAATTTCTTTAACTACACATAATCAAGTCACTCAGTCTTCCTACATAATTGCCTAAAACAACAGTAATGCTTATAAATATGCATGATTGATAACCAATGTATGTGTGTGTCCATGTCCAAAAAAAATGCTTACAACCTTATCCTTGATATTGTGTCCTAACCTTTCATATCCATGTGTCATACATTTTCACCATACGTATCATGAGATGACATGATACAAACATGTGTGTTTGTCCGTATCTGTATTATGATTAGGGTTAGTGTCTGTGTGTGTTAGTGTGTCTGCGTGTCCGAATTAGGGTTAGTGTTAGTATCCACGCGTGTGTGTGTGTGTCCGAGTTAGGGTTAAGGTTTAACTAAGGAGTGGGTGGTCGGAGAGGAGGCAGTTGACCGAGGAGGGGGGCTGCCCGGAGAGGACGAGAAGGAGCTCGATTGATGAAGATGAGCCCAAAGAGGAGGAGGAAAAGCTAGGTAGAGGAGGAGGGAGGATGAGGGGGATCTCAGTAGAGGACGAGGAGGAGGAGGAGGAGCTCGATGGAGGAGGAAAAGGGGGTGCCTAAGGTTGGAGGGGGAGCAATGTCAGCGGTGGAGCACGGTCGGCGAGGGATTGGGTCACGGAGGTGGTGGAAAGAAGAAAACATTTTAGAAATTTTTGAGTAAGATTGGGAGGGAAGTAAAACGGGATCGTTATATTAAAAAAATAATTAGCGACGTCAGATCCAAACGTCGCAATTAGCGACATTTAGATAATCGCTAAACGTAGCTAATTATTAAAATATTAGTGACTGCTTAGACGTCACTAAACGTCACCATTAAAATTTTTTAGCGATGTCTTGCTAAATTTATAAATAACGCTAATTAAAAAATTAACATCGTCGATAAACACGTTGCCAAACGTTGCTAAATCAAAAACTTTTACGACGTTAAAAAATCATATAGCAAAAATTCTTTCAAAAAAATTCAAGTACAGTCGCTACTAGTCGCTATTTGTCGCAAACATCGATATACATCGACATTTATTTATGGGGTCGCTAAATTCTTTAACATTAGCAAGGTTTACTGACGACGTCACTAAAAATGTTGCTATTTTATCATATTTTGGTAGTATTTCTGAGGATATAGATGAGAAGATAATGAGTTTCAAAGGTATAAGAATTCAAATGTTACAAGAAAGAACAAATATTCAAGAATCAAATGAGTATAAAAATTTTATAGATATAATTGAGTATTCTTTCATCCTAGTATCCTATATCATATATTTTATCGCAGACTCACAGTAGTACAACTAAGTTGTTGCACTACTATGATATTGCATTAATTATGAAACCAGACCTGTATGGACCACAACAAAAATATGTCACGACCCGCACCCAGAGTGAGGGAACGAGTACGTTGGTACGTCCAGCCTACGCCGCAACATCGGTGATAGAATAATGTCTAGGTCAACAAGACTATCTAATCATCTAACACAATATGTATAAAACATGTTAATGATATCTCAACTCCATACAGAGGACAAGATGATAATATATATGATAATCAATACTCAATCACGATGACTAGAGAAATATAATGGCACGATATCAAATAAAAGAAATAAAATCACAAAGTATCAAACTAGACATCACCACAATATCCAAGTCTAATAGTCTATCCACAAAACACAAATAGTCTCAAATATATATAACATGTCAAATATCTAAGCTGGAGACATATCCAGTACAATAAGGGAAATAGCTAAGTGTCTGCTTTACTAGATAAGCCTTTTCAACGACTGGTACTAGATCATCCTGTACTAATGGAGCTACCTCAACTGGCTCGCCATCTTGTGGGCCAAAATTATGTGTAGGACACTAATCCTCTAAATAATTATTTGAAAAATATATTCAATCAGAATTGGAGCGAAGTACAGCACAATAAATGACAGAAGCTATAAAACAGTAATAGCAATAAAAATAATTGATAAAGAGTCACTGAAATAGTAAACATCACTACTAGAGAGAATATCACGGCAGGAGAAAATCACGACAGATAATAGAAAGTAATTCAGAGTAATATGATAAGAAACATAACTGTAATAAACTGGGAATGAAAGAAACTATAACAATAAGTGACTTAAAATATTAGTACGATATGTGATCGACTTGGGCCTAGCACGGTCTACAAATAAAGGAAAATAGCTCAACCATACGAGAATTTCATGATCAGCTAGTTATCACGGGCTACACTACATCTCGGGCTATAAGGTATGATCACATATCCACTAATACTTTTTCTGCCCCCGACTAGTACACAGATCCAAATTACGATACTTGTAATACGTAAATCACGATGCACGGTCTATAATATCATGCACCATGATCACCGTCTATATATTATCACAAAGATATCACGTTAATCATTGAGTAATAACGAAGTCACTGAATAATCACGAACAATAATATTTCATGATGGGGATCCACATATACCAATCCGTGTAACATCGTGTCAAGAATTAAATATCTCAATACTAAATACATATAACATAGAGACTATCAAATAAGAAAACTATTAGAGAATGTATTCTCCTGTGGTCCTAAGCAAATAGTACGACTTGGTGTCCAAACTTGTATCACACAGACCTATACATAAATTTCTCTGTTAATGGGTGTAATAAAGTAATAACAAGTTTAAAAGAGCTAAAATATGGTTTTTTAGGCCAAGACTAGGTCACACTAGTCAAACTAGGCCAAAGTATGTCAAACTATATCTTTACCTTGTTTTAGGTCCATACTTAGCTTCTAGGTTGATTACAAGGCCATACTAGTTAGAATCACTAAGTATCATATGTAACCTATGTATACTAGTTAATATCATTAAGTAACTTATATATATATATATATATATATATATATATATATATATATATATATAGTTAATAGTTACTTTTATTACCTATAATACTTACCTCTAATACCATGACATAATTTGGTATCTAACTACCTAACTAATATATCAATATCTAACATATTAATAGTATTGGTATTACCTTAATATTAATACCTTGGCTAATATCTACCCTCGAGATAACTCATACCTTAGTCCAATACACATCCCTATAGCCTCATCATACAACAGTACCTTGACTGATACCTACATTATTTCTCCAACTAACACTCTACTTATGTCACTGTTATCCCACTAAGACACAACACTTACTCTAACACTCACTTACCAGATACTAATACTCTAAGTTGCCAACAAATACTCCTTAACTGTCACTCCACCTATCAGTGTTGCATATGCACTAAGCCCTTAAGCTCGAGCTCTTAATACCCTCTGCCTGTAATTGGTTCCATGCTCGATTGAACACCCAACCCTCAAGCCTCAAAGCTTGCTACTACTGTCCTCTAGGCTTGGTCTGAACAGACCTGGTGCCTTCTCCCCCACTTCTTCAATTAAAACCCAAGCTTGGTACCCCCTAAAATACCAGGTGCTGTTACACTTGTTGCTTGCCCAACTGCATGTTGCTCTTCCCATGTACCCGAGCATTGCACATTAAAGCTAGTACAATGAAGCACTATCAACAGCCCAATTGCTTGGAAATAAATTCTCAGGTTACACAGACCTTATACCCTTTGCTTCATCAACTGAAACATTTTAGTTCTTCTCCACCTTGCCTGCTGTTAAGGCTCACTCCTTCCTTGCTACATCCAATTTCCAGGTAACTCCTTGCATACTCATGGGTTACTGCTACTGACACGACTTGAAATTGCAGATTACCAATATGTAGAGCACACTCAGACCTGTTTTATACTCTTCAGATCAACAACTGAGCCTTGAGCTCTCAAATGTCACAACTTAATGCCATACCCGAGCTCACTTTCCCCCTTCACCTCATATACCCTCCAATATATGATACTTCTTCAACACACACAATACTCATATCAACCGATAGCATTACCACACCCAACATCCTTATGTGTCTAGATATCATAGTTTACCTATTGTGCACAATAACAAGATACCCTTACTACCTCACACATGTATACATATCTGCACCAATGAGCTCTCATGACAGTTTTACACATTTGAAGGAACACACACACACACACACACACACACACACACACACACATCCAAAGCAACCCAACACAGTACAGACCACACCACACACAAAGGACTACCTGCACGCACCCCCTTGCAACCTCATTTATATCCCCTCTTCCATACAAATACACATATACCTTCACTCACACTTATACACAAAGGTGCACACAAGTGCACACTCTCCACACTTTATATAATACAACCCTCTCCTCATACATATCTCCCACAAGCACATCATACACTAACATCTATAATATATATATATATATATATATATATATATATATATATATATATATATATATATATACCACTCTATTAATAATTCACTAAACACTTGGTGTGTACACTCTCGTATCACACAATAACTCATGATACGCTCGTGATATGCCCTCACAACACTATGATACACTCCCCAAGCCCCATGAACACGATCAATATACTAAATATAGTATATACAATATATATTAGCTATTAAAGTACAAGAAATAGGATTTGGCATGCTAGAGCTCACTATCCCGATAAATATCTCTCATACAACACCGTATCATGGCGTATCATGATATGCACTCACCGTATCCAATTGTGGATACGCACGCCCTTCTGAATCATGAAGTTTCCTCTAAAATCACTAGAGAAATATTCTATCAAACACATAATGTCCCAAACTTAGATTTTCTCCAATTTGGATATAAAAGTCTATGTAACTATCATAATATAGCTCATATGAACCTAGTTCTTTCTTCTATGGTTAATCCTTAGCCATAGAAGGGTTCCTAAGGATCTAATACAACAATTAGAATAGAAATAGAGAGATAATTAAGGGTTATACTTATTAGGAGATGGATTCCCAATAAAATGCTCAATATAACATATTTTGGATACAAGCTTCTAGCCAAACTCCTCCTCTCCAAGTGCTCCTTACAATCCAAGCTCCTAGGCTCCTTTTGATGCTGAGAATAAAAGGTATTGAGAGTGATTTTAGAGAAATTAGTGGAGGAATGGGTTGATTTGGGTTATAACTCAAATTGAGGCTAAATAAGCAATTAATGAAGTGGAGGGAGAGTGTTCCCCCTCTTATTTAGGGCGGCTACTGCCCCCTCTCCAAGCTAATGTAAAAAGTCCATGTTGTCCCTTATTTGTTTTATGAAGGGTTAAGTTAATTAACGGGTAACTAAGGGAATGTTCTAATATTAATAAAAATGAAAATTTATTCATTTACTCTTAATTAATGAGTCAACCATGACTAAACTAATTGGTTGAACTAATGGGTAATGTCAAGTCTTGTTGGGTTCACTGAGACTCACTAGCACTTAATCTAACTAATGGCTAACACTAACCACTAACTATATTAGCAATATGCATAAATATAAATATATTATTTATAATATAAATATTATAAAATGATAAAAATACCACTCTCTAGAAAAGTGATGGTTACAGATCAATATTCCCGATCAACTTTTGCATCTCGAAAACTCAAGTCATTGTAGAACTTTTCATCTTTTTCTACCTCAGTCTAGATCAAAGTGGGAACAAAGCGTCTCAACTGAAGAAACTCTGTATTGTACTCCTCCAAGGTCTTACTACCCAGAGTGAGGTATATGAACCTTTCCCGAAGCTCCACATGAATCGTAGATGGAATGTATGTCTCCTAGAAGATTCTGGAGAACTCCTCCCAGGTGACACGATCTGGTCCAAGCCTCTGCTCCTCAGTAAGCCATCAGTTATGGGCATTGCCAGTCAACTGTATCCTGATGGCTTTCATCCACCTATCCATCGTGAGCTCGGCGCTTCCAATTGGTGCTGGATGTTGGTAAGACACTCCTGCACCTCGGTGGGCTCCTTGGTACCAGAGAAAGGTATGAGTCTCAGATGTCAAAAATCCTTGTTGGACCCTGCCACTGGCTGATGTACTGGTGGGGTCGTCTGCTCTAAAGCCGTCATAGTGCTCTCTCTCTTTCAAGGACTCAGCTTGGAGCTGCTGGGCCAGCTATTGAGCCTGCTGCTGAACTTTCTGTTACACCTGCATCATGGCATAGAGTATCTAAAACATCTATTGTGCATCCATTGACTACCCTGGCTAGAGAAATAATATATGTGGCATCTGTAGCAAAACTGGTGGTGGTGGGGTCAACTGCTCCTCATTTGTTCCAGGGGTATGCTGGCCTCCTAGCCCTATTTGGGGTGTAGCCTGGTGCTCGACTGGCAGCACCTGTTGTTGCCCTGGTGTCTGCCCTTATGTAGCAAGGGGCAATATGAAATTCTCTCTCCGCACTGGATCCTCGGATGATCTAGTCTCCCCGTGATCACCTCCTGACTATGCAATACGTCCTCTATGAAGGTTCATGATGCTGAAATAAGGGAGTTGATTATCAGGATAATGAGGTAAACAAGATAAAGTTGACATATATAATATTAATGGGGAATCAAGGAAGTGAAACCAAACTGGTAGTGGATGAGTTTTCTATTTCCTAAACCGATTTGCAGGCTCGCTTGGCACAGTCATGTAACTAAGTCGACTTAACTAGACATGTATGGGCCACCACAAAAATATGTCACACCCTGTCCCAAAATACGTAGGACTAGGAATACGTAAATATGCTATCTACGCATTCAACCAGACTCTTATCCGACTCGAATATGTATAAGCTATAAATATAAGCAATAGTCCATATTTAATATAAACAAAAATATAAAGCTAATCTCATCCACAGAACAGAAATACGATGCACATAAAGATATCAAATCCAAGTCCAGGCATCGGGAAATAAATCTCAAAGTCACAGTGCATCAACATAGTCATACGGGGAACAACCCGCTAAAGAGTACTGAATATAAAAGAAAGCAGTAAAAGAGATAGTCCGACGTCTAAAGAACCAAAGTAGAATCCTACATAGCCCAAGTAAAATCCTCTGGCAAGATCTCATCCTCTGCTACAACTCCTGCTTCTGATCTGTACACCTCAGGATAAGTATTCTCGTCTACAACTGGGGACATGATCTGAATCCATGTCCTCAAGGGACATAACAAGGTACAAATAAACAAGCCAAAAGTATAACCGTATGAAAGGACAATAATCCAGGGTGAGCTACGATATCAATCTATGGGCAATGCAAGTGAGAGGTCACTCATACTCAGGCAGGGGACTCTCAAGGCCCTATTTTTGTGTGAGCCCCAAGAAGTCTAATATCATAAAAGGCTTGGTATCATGAACCCACAGCAAGCAAGATATCATGAAGGAACCTGATTAGTTAACCTAAGTGACCAAATAAATATAACCAAAGCTCTACTATAGAGAATAAGGTAAGCACGCATATAAATTTTTGCCCAAAGTATAGTGTTTTTCTTCCCTTCCATGTAATCTCACAAATCATGTCAAAAGCTGGTGAGATCAAGACCTCTAACTATCACCACAAGTCATACTATATAATATATAAATATCTCATATCTAGAGTCCAATAATTCTATGCAAAGTTACCAAGATCGTATCAAGAAAGACTCTGCCTCATGAAAGAGTGTCTAGTGTCCTATGGTCTAACGTACATAAATATGAGCACGTATCATGGGTACGTAGTAAAAATACTCTAACAGACAATACTTGACTCCACAAACGGATGTTGGCACCCGAATCACGTTAGGACACTAGATATCATCCCATAATCCTAGGTTGAAACATTATAACAACACAAGCATAAAATAACAATATCTAATAAATAAGTAGTGGAAACTGTGATACAATCTAGCAAGATACACTTGCCTGCTGTCAGCTCTTGTGGTGCTGGCTGTCCGATATCCTCGACTGGAAGAGTAGTAGATCCCAGTTGCCTTGTCGAATATATTCTAATAAAAAATAACACACTAATATCTATTAATAACAAATGATAGATAGTTGCCCGACATCAACCCACATTTGGATGTTCATGCCAACAATCTCTTATTTGCATTGCTTTGGACAATGTAATGAGATACACGTACCATGCCACTCTCTAATACATTATTAGATTCTCGTACATCGATATTCCATGCATACATATAGGCACTTGAATGTGTTTAAATATACGTAGTTCCATACGTACGTAGGAACGTATCAATGTCGCAAACTGCTCATCTATAATATCCTATTCACCAAATACGCCTAGAACCTTTCAAATACATATTTTAACCTAATATAATATCAAACTAATATTTTTAATATTCTAAAATTATTTATAATTAATTAGAAATTAGCCAAACAACGTCATTGCATGTTATTGATCTTTACGGGCGACAACTAGTTGTTCTGAACAACTTCGGCACGTAGCTTAGGCATCAACCTCCATATTAGCATCAAAATATCATTAAATAATAATAATTAATATTTAAAATTCTGAAATATATATTTTAATTTCTGGAAATTTATTTTTTATATATAATATAGCAACAATCATTGAACTACTACTAGCCTTGGTGCAACATGTCCGTATCATGGTTGTACATCGGTTTGGAGTAGTTTTTGCATGTAAAAATTATGTATTTCATGCATGGAAATATTTCTAATCATCATCTATCATTAACATGGACGCAAGTTTTTGTTCATGAAAAAAATAGGGAAATGATCCGTGTTGGAAAATTTACATGTATGCGATCATGAGGGGACCTTTCTCGCAACACAGACCTTTCGGGGGTATCAAACGAGCAACAAAATTTAAGCCACTTGACAAGGTTCTAGGATACTTCGAAAGGAAGTATAAAATTTGGTTTGGAGAGGGTTTTACTGTTGCAAATAGCAGCTGCACCTGAAGGCTGGTAGGGGTGCTTGGTCGGCCTTGGGAGGGTCAGCCAAGGGGGTTTTGGTGGTCTGTCCTGTGGGAAAAGGAAGGAGATTAAATTTTTGGAAGAGATGGGAGGATTTGCTGCTAGTTGGCAGCAAAGAGGAGAGGGGGTTGGCGGCTAAGGTATGGAGAAGGGAGAGGAGTTTATATGCATGCTTGTTTGTGGGCCTTTCAGTGTTGGTTGCTTGAAGTTTGGTTTTGATCCAATAGGGGGTATGTATATGGGCCCAATATGGTTTGCTTGGCCTCTAATGGTTATTAGTCTTATTATATAAATAATTATTTTAATTTAAATAATGTTGCACAAGGATATGAAAAGCTGCGGCTTATGGAGCATGTAAGGATCTAAATGAATATGACACCATTAAAATGGATATAATAGGTCAAGTTAGGCTCTAGGTTATCAAGTTGGTTGTACTAAAAGGGTTAGTGTTGCGCATTAAAGTTGTTGTGCATTAAAGTCGTACGACAAATGTGATTATTAGTCAATTTCTCTTATTTGTGCCACGAAAGTTGTGTGACCCAAATGAAACATAGGAATGTGATTTTTTGAGTACAAGTCAATGAATTGGCCTAAATTGGCTTGTCTAAGTCTAGTATGAAAAGTTGGGTGGAAGGTAAGGGCTAGTATATTGCTCAAGATCTCTAGACCATCGTAAAGGGTTTCTATAGTTCAATAAATTGTCAAATAAATATTTAAATAAAATAAAATAATACAAATAATTATTAATTACCTAAAATAATTGTATAAAAATTAGGGTGCTCATATAGTCTAACTATTATGGTTTTCTAGGATAACATATGATTCAAAAAAAACTGCAACTAACCAACTCAAGCCAGAACCTATCTTATATCACTTTATGATTCCTATATCTTAACTCCAATCAGTTTGGTCACTCATGGGGCCTGGTTTCTTCAAATTTCACTCCAACCCCATAGTGTTATATTATTGAAAATATAAATTACTAAAGTTTTCAACCTTCCAAAGTCTCTAACCAACCTTGGTTCATGAAAATTTTAGCATAGTCATTAACTTCTTGTCTTTCTCTACTTATAAGCAACCCATCACAAACACTTTCCTATCTTCAGTTCGTAACTCAATTTCTAGGCATATTTTTAACGTTCTATTAAGGTTACCCTACTTCCATTTTTATCCTCATATTGCAACCTCAAAAAAATATCTTCCTTATTCTCCCAGGCCCTTTCATTGCTTGTTTGGTTCTTAAAAATATTCAATAATAAAAATAATCTATGATAATACCAACTTATTTTTGCATTACCATAACTTGTATTAATGTTGATTCCTAACATTCTTATCTTTCATCATGAAACTGTATCACTATTTTTCCTAAGCTAACATTCTCATTCTTTATTCGAGTCTCAAACTCTAAGGTAAAATTATAGCTTCCTAACTTGCTCAAGTCATGCACTCTATGTAATCTTGATTACGTCATCCTAGATAGTCTCTGTCATTATCTTAATTTATCTTTTGACACTTCTCAATTTTCATTTTTCTACAAATACAACTTCTCTGCTATTTTACCCTTGCCCCTATTCAATATTCTCCATAAACATAGTACTCGTACTATTATTCCTTACTCTATATAACCATTATGTATACCTTAATTCCAAATATAACTGTTCTAGTTACCATCTCTTAGGATTCCTAGCTAATTTATATCGGTTAGCGGTTTATTATAACTATGGATACTAATCTACTTAAGGTAAGACATCTGACTCTAATGTCAAGTCCTTATTAATGACAACTCATGTAAGCTAGAAAAATTGAATTCAATCTTTAAACTCTATACTACACTATACTCCTATAAGTTATACAACAAATCTTCTTAATATTACAACTAATAATTTATCCTTTTTTCTAACCATAAATATGCTATATAATCCTTACAAGTACGTCTAACGATTCTTATACCTAACTTAATAGCTAAGGGTCAATCAAAGTTAAGAAGATACTTAAATCTAATTCACCTAATATATATATATTTATAATAGACAAACCTCAAATTGGTTTGATTGGTCATTCAAATTCGAGTCTAACCTATTTGAGAAGTATCTGTCTTGGTCAAATTTAAACTCTTCCACTCTTGCTTATCCTCCTCTTTCGTGACATCTCATCCTTTTGATACTTAAGATCTATCCCTCTAGTGAAAGTCTTTCAACAAGGCTACTATCTTATTCCAAATTCCTTTCCTAACTTAAGTACGGTGTTACGATTTATCCTCCAGGTGAGAGAGTACTCTCTAAAACTCGATACATCAATAAAATTCCTATAAGTATTTACATCTAGTCGTAAATGCCTATCGAATCATTATATCTATAACGAGGCCCTCAAGTCCTGCTTCTTAAGTCTTCCATATGGTCGGTCCTATCTTGTTTTGAGAGCTACAACTAGTCCCAGAGTTCAACTGTATACATCCTCAGATCATATACTTAGTAATTTTGGGCATTAAGAAAGTTATCTTACCTTTTAACCAATTTCACTAATGTGTAACCTCTAAACCAACTCTATCTGCCTAAGTAAACACTAGGAGTTGGATCCCTTAATAATTTTTTTTTCCTATTTGGGCTAAATCTTATATACAAATCCAAACTTGTTGTCATGTTCTAATCTTCTATCTAATAGAGGTGTCTATCCTAACAATTACTAACTTAGACAATCATTTTCCTTATAACTACTATATTAATCTTGCTTCTATGCTACAACAAAATATTAGCAAAAATGTTATTCTAGCACGAGTGTTCGTTTTCCCGAAATAGGAGAGGACGAGAAGCAATTATAAGGAGTTCAAGAAGGTATGATTGAATGAAACTATAAGGTTTAAGGATGATATTAACAATCAAAGAGGTTTCAATAGCAGTTATGGATTAAGATCTTAGCACTCTTATCTTAACGCAGGCTCGTTCGGTATAGTAACATAATCGAGACGATATGCTCAGACCTGCAGGGGCTACAACAAAAACTATGTCATGCCCTGTTGTAACCACATAAAACTAGAAGAAGGGTAATTTTATCATTTCACATTGATTGGTATAATATATAATATATATATATATATCTTACTTACGTGGTTTGATTATTGTGTTAGTCAATTAGAATAGATTAGTGATAATTAGTGCCACTTTTATTGGTTCATGACATAGTTAGTTATATTAATTAATTAGCTTAGTTAGAAGGATAGAATATTCCCTCCATTCATTAGCTTGATACCCTCATTAACTAATATAGATGCCATATTAATGTCTAGGATCCTTTATGAAAAATTTAGAAGAAACTAGAGAGTATGGAGGGCATTATGGACTAACCACCATCACCCAAACCCTAGGTTATATGGCCGTCCCTATTCCCAAGAAGGAATAGCCTCAATTAGCAATTTATTACTCCATTTGTTCATGCCAATTTATTTTCCCCAATCCACTCCATTCCACTACCAAATTCATTCAAACTACCTTCAATTCCACTCATTCTCACCATCAAGAAGGCCTAGGAGCTTGGAGGTGGCAAGGAGCACCAAGGAGAAGGGATTTCTAGGAGCTTGTGCCCCCTTGTGTCTATTTGGAAGAGTTTATTGGGAATCCATGTTCCAATAGGTATAAATCTCTTTTTCCCAATCTAATTCAATTTAATTCACTCATTTGAGCCCTAAGATTTCACCTATAGCCAAGGCCAATCCATTAGGCCAAGATCTAGGTGGTATTATCAAATCTAGGAGATCCATGTGTATTTGTGTACAAATTGGGGAAAATTTTGAATTTGGAATACCTAGTATTTGTTATTTGGTCTATTATATTTGTTTGTGTCTATATTGGTTGTGTGTGGGTAGTTTCACGTCCACAATTGGATATGTGTAGGATATTTCGTGATACGCTATGATACGTGTTGGTATTTTAGGTTTTTTTCTCAATTGTTGTTAATTCTTCAATAGTTTATCATATTATTTATTATTTATGCTCTTCTATCATAATTTAATCATTAAGATACCTAAAGCTATTATTATGGGTATTAGATGTAGTTTCATTAGTTTGGGAGTGTGTCATTGGTATCAATGAATGAGGTGTTTGTTATATTGCCAATACTAATGTACGATTATATTGGTGGAGTTAAATTAGATATTAATATTATTTTGTTTAAGTGTTTACTTGTGTATGTTGTGTTTATATCATAGTGTGTGTGAATGCATTTGTTGGTGCCAGTTAGTGGGAAGAGTTTGGTATCAGTGGCTATAGGTGTTGGGAAAGTCTTGTTTAGACTTGTGTAGGGTGAGGTTGCTTGCAGTTCAGTTTGGCAGTGGGATTTGCTTGCCTGTAGTGTTCAGGCAGGGGTTGTCTATTTCCATTAATGAAGTTGAATTGTGTGTGTGTTTACCTGACATATGTGTACTTGTTTGCCTGACCTGTGTGTATTTGTGTTGCATGTGTGTTTGTGAGTAATTTAGGTAAGTAGTTAGGGGTGCTCGGGTTCTATTATGCACGGGGTAGTATTAGATCACTGCTGTATTGGCATTCTTGGGTAGTAGTGCATTGGGAGTGTTGCAGGATGCTTGGTTCATTGGGTTGGAGCCAGGATTGATGCAAGGGAGATATGTTGTGTTGTAGTGCAACACTAGAGTGGAGAGCTTGGGTATTGGTAGATAAGTACACGGTGTATCAATTATTAGGGTATTACAGGTCTATAGACTGATAAGGCTTGAGTGTTGGTGTTCTTAGGTGTATTAGTGAGAACTGATACACTGGTACCAGTAAAAGTGGCATGTGTACAGGTAATAGATGTTTAATAGGAATATAAGAATGTCCAGGTCTTGGTGTGGAGTTGTGCACATGGGTGCACAAGAAATCAAGAAAGAAAGTAGTATGCAGAGACTTAGGTTTGTGCCAGATGGTCAGTAAGGGTGTCTACAGTATTGTAGTTAGGCTTAATAGCAGCAGGTAGGCATTAACATTAGAAACAATAGCAAGTGAGGGGCTAAGTTAGTTAGAATATTGGGTTTAAGTATGGTATCAGTTAAGGTAATGTTAGAACATAATTAGTTGAGGTATCCAATTATGCTAGGTGTTATGATATACCAAGTTAATATCTAGAGTAATTAGGATATTAGACAAGGTATTGAGTTAAACTAAGGTAATGAGTTTATAGCTAAGATATTATAGTATATAAGCTAGAATACCTTAGTATGGCCTTGAACATTTAGAGATAACTTGGTATTAGCTAGTTTAACCCTATAAGTCAACTCTATAGATAAATATATATGTTAACCTTACTATTAACCTAGTATGATACCAAGTGACCAAAAATGACCCAAATGTCTAACCTAGAGTCAATTGTACATGTTTATTGTTCCAAATCACTTATTGACGTAGAATTTCATATTTAGGACTCTTGAACTCCAATTCTAGTGTTGTTTGCTGTTCCTTGCTCATGACCTCATACGAGTACATTCTCTGACAGTTTTTCTTACTTTGATGATTACTATGATATTAGTATTGTAGTGTTATACTTGATTCCTGACACGATAGTAGACGGGCTAGTATATATGGATCCTAGTCAGGAGACATCGTGATTCGGGTCCATTATATTAGTTGGGGGATGTTAAAGTATTAGTTGATTATGTGATCATACCCCATATACTTGTGCATAGCTCACCCATATTTCATGTAGGGTGTAGCCTGACCTTATTACTTGCTTGTGCATAGATTCCCATATATAGTTGTGCCTGACCCTATATATATATATATATATATATATATATATATATATATATATATATATATATATATATATATATATATATATATATATACGTGTCCATAGCCAACCAAATATGGTAGAGCCTGCTCATGTCCTAAGTCGATCATATAATAAACTAATATTTTAAGGGGCTTAGCTAGTAATTAATTCCTTACTCTAGTTTATACCCGATGATATTGTCATTCACTTGTTTATTTACTGTTCATTATTTACTTGTGATACAATTATCCGTTTACATGTTTCCTTACTGTTCTAGCAATACTTTCATCTTGTTTTCTCATTATTTACTATTTTATAGTCTTTTTAACTTAATGGAATTACTATTAGTTTACGTGTTTCGCTCCAATCCTGACATGATGATATTTTTCAGAGGATTTGGAGGACTTTTATCCTACTTACTATGGACCCGGTATAACTGATGAGTATATTCAGGGGTGTAACTGATGAGTATATTTAGGAGCCTCAAGAGGAGCATGTTTCCATGGAGGAGACACAACTAGTAGTTGCTTAGTAACCTTTAGTATTTCTATTGTACTTGATTTGTTTCCAGGGACTTAGACTAATGAAATATTATATTTTGATTCCTAGACTTATCTTGGAGATGGCTATACCTCTTTGACTTGATGTTATTATTTTAAGATAATTATTTCTAGAATTGTGTTTGGATTCTCATATAATATCGAGCCATTTTTCTTCCTTATAGATCTTTGTAATTTAGTATTAATATTATCTTTATATTATCATCGTGTCCTCCTTATGGAGTTGAGATATCATTGACAGGTTATAATATATTATTGTGTGAGATTGATGTTAGTATTGTTGTCCTAGACATCGTTCTACCATCGATGTTGCAACGTAGATTGGATGTACCCACGATACATGCCTAATTTTTGGGTACGAGTCGTGACACCAGTCCCAAAATACACGGGACCAAGCCACATGACAATGACCAGCTAATACAGTCTATAATAGAATTCCCAATTTAATGGTTCTATCTAGACATACTACGTTGTAATAGTATACTAATTATATATCTATGTCTCAATCGACTGGAAAAATAATATATAAGAATGAACAATATGTATCGTGGTCTGTATTCCACTAGCATATATGTCCTAATAGACTCGAACTTGAAAAATATGCGTCTATAAATACTAGGCTATAATAGTAGATAATAAGCAATAATAAGATAATAGGTGAACGGTGAAAGAACATGATATAAATACCAAATAACAATACCTGTATACAATATGATACCATCAACAGCTCCAACAAATCGTAATATCAATCAACTCTACAATCTGGCAGGAAACCAGGTCCTCAGAGAGACGTAACAAGATAAAAAAAGTAAATGTCATGATGTATATACTGTGTAAACATGAGGGTAAACTAACCATCTATGTGAATGCACTTAAAAGACAACCTTGGTGCGTATGGGTAGGTAAATAGGTATAAAGCCTAGCGTCGAGGCAGAGGCTGAATATATACACTAGTAAACCTCCCGACCATTCCTAGTGAACAATAAATGACCACTGCCAGATATATCCACTAGCATATATGCCCATAACCGGGAAACCATAGCCCATAACCGGTCGGTAACACTGTGGCTAACGACCCCATAGTCTCCTTCATGGACTACTGTAGTCAGGTGTCTGTCCATATGTCTACTAATTATCTTTCTCGTCTAATATCAATGTATAAGTCTTGAATATGATATGGACATTCCATAACTATAATGCAACTCACTAACAACCAAAGAACTATACCAACTATGCTAGGTACCGTCACACGCACTACTAGCACCGATGGCCAATCGAGTACGTAAGTCGATGTACTAACATGAACCCACTCTGTGACATGTAATGATACGTGTCTAGGCCTTTTTAGGTATAATGATAATTCCATAACTTTAGGTATGCCCACTAGACCCTAGGTCAATACACAAGACCAAACATCGACTCCTTCGTCGACTGCACCTGGATTATTCTAATATGTACACACTATATATATATATATATATTTGGTATAATTTTGGTTTTATGGATGGTTTGGGGTTTAATTTTTTTGTTTCGGTTAGTTTAGCCCAACAGGGACCTGGGGAGTTTTTTTTTATTCCCACGGTTTTGTAGTCCTTTGTTTAGGATGTTCAGCTATTATATAATATTAGGGTCTTATGGTTAATATATATATATATATATATATATATATATATATATATATATATATATATATATATATATATATATATATATATATATATATATATATCAGAGCATAAGAAATAAGAAAGACAAGAGAAGGTTAAACAGTACAACAAGGCAAGGTATACTTGTCTGGAACTCCAAATAGTAAAGCTACAATCCGAAGCTGCTATCTGATGTCACGTCGTTCCAGGAGCCCATAATTAAGTACATATTAATCAATTACTACTCTAGAATCATAGCACAAGCATAACTATACATTTATTTTTATCTAAACATAAGAACGGTTACATTTAAAAAGAAATAATTTTTAGAAATAACTTATAATTAAATAATTAAGAATAAAAATAAATACCTAACCTTCAGGTCTTCTAATCAACATAAACTCTAAATAAATATATAAACTAAGTCCCTTATGTCTATTAGACTAATACATGAGGCATAGGTGGTAAGTGTCACTCCAATTGGGTCTTACATGCATAAGTGTGGCATTGAGTTATTTTAAACGTCCTTTGAAAATAATTGTCACACTATCCTTAATAAACCTTAATGGTTATCATAAAAATTATACCCTAGTAAACTTATAATGGTATACTAACTAACCCATATGTCCTAAATGGAAATTTGGTAAGGGTATTGGGTATACAACCTACAACTTTTATCTTTAGGACATTGATACAACTTATCCTAAACTCAAATAAAATTATAATTCAAATAATAGCACCAAAAATCAAAATTAATATATATATATATATATATATATATATATATATATATATATATATATATATATATATATATATATATATATATATATATATATATATATATATATATATATATATATATTAAATGTCTTAATTACTTAGAAATTAAATGTCAGACTTGGACGGTACCTAGCAAGCTCTAGGAAGCGATTGTAAGGCATGCACCGATACTAAACTAAGGGCTGACTGTAAGATCAAAATTATTTATGTTTGGCCAAGATAAAACTTATAAAATAATAGTTTCCTAGCATGAAATTGAGTGCTAATAATAGGGTAAATGTTTGGTTACGTTCGGGCAATATTCGTACGTAAAATGATAGGTTCTTTATGTGTACATTGACAAGTCCTCTTCTAAATTTTAGAATTTGAGTGCTGAGTTTAATGCCCTGTAACCAAGTTTTTCATAAAAAAAATTAGTTTTAATTAGATCAAAACACATACTAATGTGTCCCCTAATTTGTCTCAAAGTTTGGTAGGGTTATCATGCCATTAAGGGGTTCAAAACATCATATAGCAGCAATGTATCAATTCAGGAATCGAATTATATATGCTAAAATTAATGCTATAATAACCTAAAATTAGATAACATTTACCATACAAATATATACCTTTCCAATACCTAATAGGGTGTATATAACATGGTTCAGATTTGGTTTTATTCTGAGAAACATTCGCACATAAAATAATAGCATTTTTTATGACATATCGCATAATTTCAATTTTGGAATTTCTAAACTATACAAGAAAACCTATTTTAATCCAAATTTCTCATAGAATTAACATAAAATAATTATATGGTAGGATAGGAGATTATGTTAGGGATATGATTGTGAAGGTTTCGTACAAAAATATGAAAAGTTTACACATAAAATAATAGCTAGAAAAATATGTGTCATTTTTTGAATTCTATTCCCGTGTCGGTGTTTAAAGTGGTTTTTCTTAGTTCTATGCCATTTTTATTTAGGTATCTACCTAGGGAAATGAACTAACTAGTTATATCTACTTCATATAACATAAAATGAAGAAAATGGGGTTGGTTACCTTTTTTTGGATCGTAGACAGCGTGCTTGTAGCCAAATTTAGACTTCGTACTCCATGAAGAACGTTCTCTATAGAAGGAAAAATGACAAAAATATAGTAAATAATATACTTATATTAGGGGAATTGATAAAGGTACGCAATAAAAAAGTTTTGAAAGAGTTTTATTTAGCCGTTTGGGGTGTAAGCCTCATTCTTTGCACGATTCGCCTTACAACACCTATTCTTGACACTTTGTCGTGCGACAACAATTATGGGGTATAAAACACATAAAAATTATGATTTTTTTGGAATTATAGTTAATAGGTAGAGGATGAGGTTAGTTAAAGAGTTTAAGGGATTACCTACTGTTTGGAAGGTGCAACGCGCTGTGGAAGTCGTCCAATTCCAGCAGACTTTTTGTGTGTATATCTGAATGTAACATGTCTTTGGAGATCTATTTGATGATGAAAATTAATGGAAATTAGTGGGAATGAAGCATGGGGAAGTAGGGGATGAGGTAGGAGTGAGGTGGCATAATTTTAGGGAATTTGGAGTGGTGGAGAGTTGTTTTTAGCAACTTACAAGGGAAGTGGCTGACTGATTTAGGCGGCCAGGTATGGGCTAATTTGAAGGTTGTGCACACACCTATGTATGCAAAGTTTGGGTATATAAGGGACTCGTTTTGGGTCCCTAGTCACTCTAGTTTGTGTGGGCAATGATTGAGTTCATTTGGGTTAGGTGTGAGTAGGCTAAACTAGCCTAAACCATGCACTAGTCCAATCTAGTCAAGGCTGAATATACACTTGTTCTAGTGCACCTAAACCAATACCAAATATATGTTACACATTATTTTAACTAAAAACATTATTCCTTAATTATAATACTATATATATATATATATATATATATATATATATTAAATTCCAAATATTTATCTAAAAACTATTTTAACTACACTAACTAAATTAATTTTAACAAAAAAGGGGGGTTACATCAACTCTACCTGCATAATATATACACACTCAGCGAAGCAATCATCTTAGCAGAAAATATGGGACAACAAAATGAGAAGTTCAAGAGCCCACAAAATTACTTGATGCTAACAACCATGAACTAACAACAAAGGGCGATTGGACGAAAAATCAGGATGCCAGCTATTCCAACAAGGGCAATGAACCAACAGATCCTAATTATCTTCCACCAACTGTACCTCCAAAAGTATATGCTTCACGGCAAGTTACTAATCCATATAGTAAATCAAGAGGAAATAAGTACTATCATTGCAACAAAATTGGACATCTGTCCAACTGCTGCCCCTTCTGAGCACAAGCTGCCTTTGTTGACTATAAAGAAGAAGAGTGAGAAGAATAAGAACACCTAAAAAAAAAAGGTCCTTCCCAAAGATGACGATGAACATCTAGTATTCTTCGTTAGGCGGCTACTACTAGCCCCAAAGATTGAAGGATCATCCCAGCGCTACAATGTCTTTCGAACTCGATGCAAGGTCAAAGATAAGTTATGTGACATCATTATTGACAATGGATGCACAAAAAATATTGTTTCAACGGCAATGGTAGAGAATATGAGGTTTTCTAAAGAAGCACACCCGGTCCCATACAAGATTAGCTGGATTCAACAGGGCCACAATATGGTTGTCTCTGAAGTTTGTCGCATATCCTTCTCCATCAGAAAGACCTACAAAGATGAAGCCATGTTCAATATTGTCAACATGGACCCTTGCCATATCATCTTCGATCGACCGTGGCAATTTGGCAAAAATGTCAGTTATCGGGGAAGGGATAATACATATTCCTTCCTTCAAGATAGGCGATGTCTCACTCTTCATCCATTAGTATCAGATGATTTTCCTAGGTCCAGTCCAAATCAACTAAGGGCTATTAAGCTTGTTGACGGTCAATAAATTGAAAGTGGTCTTGAGAAACAAAAAAAACCTTTGCCAAAGAAGATAGCTTATGGCGTATGTGCATCGATAGTCGGGTTATCAACCGCATCACCATTACTACCATCAGATCCGGATCTGACCTGGAGATGAATGGAAGACTATTTTCAAGACCCTAAAATGACTCTATGAATGGCTCGTTATGCCTTTCTGACTTTCTAATGAGCCAAGCACCTTCATGCGCCTCAAGAATCAAGTTTTGAAGCCATTAACAAATTTTTTTGAAGTCGTCTACTTTGACAATATCCTTAGCAAGAGTCAAGCTAATCATCTGAAGCACCTCAGGAAAGTTCTCAATCTTCTTTGAATTAAATAAAAACTTTATAAATGTAACCTTTTTACCGACCAACTCATCTTCTTAGAATTTGTTATTGGCTTTGATGGCCTCAGTATTGATGAAGGAAAGATTTAATTAATTCGTGGTTGGCTAACTCCAAAGACAATGACTGAAGTTCAAAGCTTCCATGGCCTCGCCAACTGCTATCGGTGATTCATTCATAACTTTAGTGTCATTGTGATGCCAGTGACAAAATGCACGAAGACGTGTAGATCTTCCCAACCTTCAATCTCACCAATCTTTATGAGTATTTTTCTCGTGGTGAACCACTTTATTCTAACAAGAACTCGAGGACGAGTTTCCTTGAAGTAGGGAAGACTGATGTAGCGTAGAATCCTAATCCCTCTAGGATTTTTATTTATTTTATTTATTTTATTCTTTTATCTTTATTTTTGTATAATAGAGTTGTTAAGAATCCTATTTCTTTTAGGACTTATTTTGACTCTATCTCTTTTATTAGGATAGGTTTTTATCTTTAATTTTTATAATGTTTGATCAGGATTAGAATTTATCATAAAAGTTCTATAAATAGGCACCTTTTGTATCCAGTTAGATGACATCTTTTTAATTAATAAAATTCTCCTTTAAGTTTTGAGATTTGTTCTCTTATTCTCTTTGTTCTGGATTCGAAAGTCCCTTGCTTGATGTTTTCAAACAACCTTCGTGTCATGCCCCGATTCCGTAGAATCGTTAGTCATCACCCGGGCGTGATGTCGTACGAGCCTAAGTTGCATTCGCACAAGGCATAGTCATATTGATTCAATGAACACAACAACAGAGTACGCAGATATTGAATAACATGCATTGAACAAAATAAAGGTTCTCTTTATTTATAATGAATCAATACAGACTACAGAATACAAGTAAAGGGTTACCGCATGGGCTTATATAATGGACGCAAAATAAGATATTCATTCCGTATATTACATCCCTTTACTAAAATTCAAAAGACAAAACACTATTCAGGTGCATTTGCACCAACGACGCGGAGCTTCAAAAGATTTTGTGCACGAGCTCAAAAGAATTGTTCAAGCTTCAAAAGACACGAAAAATATACCAATTAATGGATTAGTTAGGAAAAAGCTTCAGTTCCTTGCAGCGTCGCCTTGGCTCGTAGAATCTGTTGCAACGTGGGTCAGTAGATGAAAATGTACTAGTGATGGCGAGCTTAACCCAACTCACCAAATCAACATATTATTCATGTGAAGCATGCAATATTATTATTAGGTGATTTTTATATCGTGCCTTAGTCCATGTTACAAGCATACGATAGAAATAAAATGACATAACAAAATATGCCATTGTTTGGTGACTTTTACCTGCGGTCGTCTTATCCACTAGCACAAAATTTACCATGTCCTTTCCTGCCACAAAGACATAGTTAGCTTGCACAGTTTAAATATACATAGTGAGTCACTAGTCGAATATTGGATAAGGTGGTTGTCTTTCCAGTTCGGATAGCTAGCCCTTAATGCATATCATCCTATGCTAGGGCTTCAGCTAGCTTTGTTCCACCTAGATCAAAGCGGTCCAAGTTTCCCGATGACCGTTCGTAGGAACATAACCTTGTGCACAAGTCATCCTTGACCAAGCAACGTCTAAGAACTAAGTTATCAAAAGAAGCATGTAAGATATGTGAAGAAAATGAATCTACTTAATGTAGTCTGATTACATAGTCTACTTGTTCAAGTAATTGCATTATAAAATATGTACTACTCATTACAAAGTCATAGATGAATAGATTCTAGATACAACTGAAACATGATAAAAGCATATTCATACCGAACAAGCAAAAAATAATATGACCGTTTTAAGTAAATTTTGTGACAAGCATCAAGTATTCCAAGCCTACTTCTTATTATCTTATCTCAATTATTATTATTATCGTATCGTTGATCAGAACGCATAAAAGAGTCAGATTGTTAAGTGTGAAGACTTGGAAAGAAGAGTCAACTAATCGAAGATAAAGCCACTAACAAGTTGGTGAATCAGAGAAGAGAAGAAAGATCTTCACTGCTCTACTTGCGCATCACCTACTCGATCACCTGTACTCATCAACAGACTATCAATATCTTCTTGCCTCGGTCTCCCAAAATTCAATAATTATGAGAAGTTCAAAGAACGAAGACAATGAAATCCTTCAAAACTTTTTAAGAATACACAAGTCATAAAACCAACGCAAAATCATCCAAGCGGCATAAAAACGAGCAATGGAAACCAACGTAACGGAAAGTTTTCTTGTGACTCTATCGCTGAGTCATTCCTCGAGACATGATTTGTTGAATGTGGAACATGATTATGAAGAAATACTTCATAACAAGGAAAGAATATGTATTCAATCTATCCTGATCAACCGATACCGAAGTTTTCCTTAGACACGCTCGCTCCATCGGAGGAACGGGGAACTACATCTTAACCAACTAAGAAAATATTTTGCCCTCGAAACTTAGGAATGGAAGCTACCCCTAAGAAAATAATAAGGAAAATATTTCCTTCATCTCTGACTCGAGTTCCTAGGTTGAATCCTCGATCGCGTGGTTCCTACAGAGTACTCGCACAAGAGGGACTACAGATCCGGCTGGCCAAAATCTACCATGTGGCTCGGGTCATGCACATACTTCCTAAGCTGTAAAACATAGAAGATGTCATGCACATCTAACAGGGCTGGTTGAAATACGATTTAGTAGGCAACTAGAATAGCTCGCTTGAGGACTTTGGTTGGGCCAATAAATCTTGGACATATCTTCCCCTTTGCTCCAAATCTCGTGACTCCTCGTATGGGCGAGACTTTAAGAAACATATGGTCGCCTTCCAGGAACTCAAGAGATCGTCGATAGATGTCGGCACAACTCTTTTTTCGGTTTTGTGCAACTTTCAGTCACTCGCGAATTAGTCAAATTTTCTGGACTATTTTCTAAACTAGCTCGGGGACAAGGATTTTTTGTTTCCCAACTTTGTCCCAACAGATAGGTGGCCTTCACTTCTGTCCGTACAAAGCCTCGTATGGAGCTATCTGAAAGTTAGATGGGTAACTATTTTTTTACGCAAATTCTTCCAGTAATAGATTAGCGTCCCAACTTGACTTCAAATCAATTGCACAAAGCCATAACATGTCTTCTAGAATCTGATTCACTCACTCAGTTTAGTCGTCGGTCTGAGGATGATAAGTTAAATGCCACTCCCCATTCCCGAGATACGTATTTTGGAATATATTTATTTTTTGCTTGTATTTATTCCTGCTTAGAGTATTTCTTGCTCACATGATCATTAGGTTGCATGCATGGAGACTAGACCTATTCTTTGGTTTAGTGTATTTTATGGTTTATTTGTGGGTTGGTTTATTCATGAATTAAAACCCATGGTCTAAACCGCAAATCCTAGCTATATAAGCTAACTTGTTTCTCTCTCTTCCCTCATTCTTTATTTTCCCTCTTTTTTTATTTCTAGGCAAGTACACCTTGTATTACATGTAGAAACCTTTAGATTTTTATTTTTGTTCCTTTTTTTGCATTTTATTAGTCTATTATTTTCTTATGATAATTCTGACCTTTTTAATACTTGGAATTCTCGGTTTTGATGGATAGATTTGCTTAGATCTACTTTTTTAACTTAGGGTTTTATGGGTTCCTTGAGTTTTTGGTAGTTTTGATATACTAAAACATAGTATTTTTAAAAAATAGTTTTTGGAAAGGATGGAGCACTTTATTTAGAATGTTTTGGCTTTTGTTTCACTCAATTCGGAGTTAAAATATAGTTTTTATGAAGAAAAGAAGATTTTAATTTTTGGGAGTTTTCGCCATGGGCGAACCTGCTGCTGGAGAAGAAGAAATCTTCATGCGGCCAGTGAGCTATGCGTCTGAGAAGTGCTATGCAGCCCGAGAGGGTTATGCGGCTGAACTCTTATTGGATGCATGACTGCTGATCTACACAAGTGTCCTTGAACACTTTTGTGCATTCACTCGCTGAACGAATGAGAAATTTGATAAGTCCAAAAGATACTCCATGCGACATCGAACTTCATGCGACATCGAACTTATACGGCAAGCAGAGCAAGCGACCACCTTTCCTTGGAGGCATGACTCTGAACTTTGGCGCATCCTTGGCACATCTTTCTATGGTTTTGTCTTTCTTCCTGACATAATTTATGTTTCATCACACTTGATGTCATATCACTGACACTTTACTTATTTCCCGTCACTTAATCACTTATCCCGAGGAGTAAATTTGACTTACTCTATGCGACAGCTGATCCTATCCGGCAACTGATCCTATGAGGCAACATGCTCTATGCGGCAATTGATCTTATACGACAGTTGATTCCCTTGTGGCCTTGATTCTTCTGCGCGCATGCGGCCCCTTGTATACATTTTATTGGACTAGTTTTGGTTGAATGTTCCTTTGGACTTTATGAGTTGTATGTGTGACTTTGATGACCACAAAAGTATTAGACCCATCTATGCGTCAGACCTGACTACTTGTATCCGTGCTGATACACTTACTACGTGATATGTGTTCCTACGTGCTAAGTGTTCCTACGCTATTATATTACATATTTACACTGCGGTATACCTATGCGCTATGTGATATGTGATATGCCTCAATCTCCAGCATGGACATAAGGGTTAGTCAATGACCAAGCGTGGCTAGGATCTGTTGTTATTGCATCAGGCTGGGGTGAATCCAAATTGAACTATCAAGTGACAAAGTGGATTCATATCTAGCATGGTCGAACTATGGTATGTCATATATGGGGAATATCATGTAACCATGCCATGAGATTCCAATTAACATAAGGGTTAACTAGGCAACTAAACTTGTAGAGCATTGGGAGGGAATCGAATCTCGAGATCGTGCCTAACTAGCCACCTTCAGTCATCTGAATTGGGGTGTGCAGGCTAGTCCCAATGGATATTGTTTAAATCCTCATTAGTGGATGGCAATATTCGACTATTATGTGATACTATGTGTTCTATGCGATCTTAACATAGTGGCCTAACAAGGGACCGGTGCATACTACTATGTGCTATGCGGCAATTTGTGGCTCGGCTAACCCTGCTAGTACCTGGTTCAATATGAAGATTCTTATATGCATAATATCTCTGGGATAACCCAGACTCCATCTAGTAAGCTGTACAAGTGATTGTCCGATTATGTAACTGAGCATATTTGTATATTGTATCTGCTAACAAATAGTCTAGGGACATGGCCTAAACGTTGTGATAGTTTAACCATTGTCCTTGTTTGGTTGTAGGGTTAGATTATTGTGTCACGATAGACTATGAATCGAAACTACCTGGTTTTATTTCTGCATTTGTGCTTCCTTTGTGGTACTGGCTATTTAGGGTCTAACCCCACTGGTTTTGCATGGCCAAGTTTAGATCCAACATCTAAGGACCAAGTGTACTTTTTTGTGAACAATGGTACGCACCAGGTGGGTGGCCACTGAGAAAAATGAGTGGGCCACTTCTTTCCTGCTCGTTATTTCATATTTTACTTATTTGGGACGTTTAGCCACCGTCACATGTTAGCATTGAATCTGGATATTTAGTTTCCTATATGATTGTAATTAATCAGACTGCAGCTGATCATGGTCATGTACTCTGCCAGCCTTTTTATTTTTGGATAGCTGGTTTTTAGAATATTACGGCAGGGCGTTTGGGACGCCTTACTTCCTTATTATATATGATCTATGTTTACTATTCTTATTTGACTAATTGAGACAATAAATATTCTATATGACCCTAAGTGACTTGCTTATAGTATGCACCCCCTTGTCTAGTTACAGCCGTACGAAGTTCTATACCTTGTACGGAGGAGCTGGCTATGTCCGTCTTCGTATTCTGGTATTGGGACGTGACAAGATTTTAGTGATGGCCTATGCAGGTATATGTTTTCTGACTTGTAAGGTATTATGGTCATAGGAGTCTCAATCAAAATTTGTCCCCCATGATACCTTGCTTCATCTTCCTCGATACCATTACTTGAACTATTAAAATGCTTGCCTACTTAATCCTTCATGTCCAGTTCTTGATGGTTCTTGTCCTTTTCTTTAGGGCTTCTTCAGTTGCTGGATCAGTAGGCATGGCAGGACAGGGTTCCCTAGGGCAATAAAGGGAGGTAGCACTTGTTCAGAGTTAAATTCGAATAAAGCCAAAAATTGAACAAGTTGGTATATTAGAACCAGAAGTGGGATATATCGCACAACTAGCCCCAGAAATACTCGTACCACCGACAGTACCAGCAGTACCAGTGGTACTTGACACCTCGGCATTGCTGGAGATCCTCTGGGGAATGATGGATATGCAACAATACCAGATGGCGGTGCACCAACATCAATAGTTTCAACAGCAAGAACATAATGTCTTGTTGAGTTAGGGTTTGTAGACGGCCCAGAAAAGAGAAGAAAAGACTGATTTGGTGGCATTGGTTAGATTTTGCCGACTTAACCCATGGTACTTGATGTCATTATGGCAGCAGAAAGGGTTTTGGCTGATGAACAAGTTTATCAAGTTCGATTACAGCTTTCAGACCTTGCCCGTGACTGGTGGGCGTCAATAGAGGTTGGCTTGAGGCATCCTATCCCTTAGGATAGTTTTACGGCTCGATTCAGGGCTAAATATTTTAGAGTCATAGCAACGTATGAGCTCCAACAAAGTTTTATCGGTCTCAAGTAGGCCGATAGAATAGTGGATGGATAAGGAGCCGAGTTTTGCAAGCTAAGTAAATTCATTCCAACTATGGTGGCTACGGAGTCGGATAGAGCAATGAGATTCCAACAAGGACTTTATCTGGAGATTTTATAACTGGTAGAGGGGTACGACTACCTGACTTATGAAGAGGTACTAATAGCAGCTCGGAGGAACAAGCTTACCATACAAAGGTTAACGGCAAGGACAGGAGGCCAGAAGAGGTCTCATGCTCAGATGGAGAAGGAGGTGGAGGAGTACCTTGGACGTCAGCACCATCACTTGGCATTCGCATCCATGATTCAGCGTCGAGGAGGCTGGCAGTTTCGACGTTGACAATACCGGCTCGGCAGCTGCCGAGACAACAACAATAGCAACAACACCAGGGAGCACCGGTGGGTTACACTTACCGTGGTAAATAAGGCCATACTAGAGATGTATGTAGGAGATCTAATAGGATATGTATGAGGTATGGCAGTCCAGATTATCGGATTGCCAATTGTCCGATGATGCAGAGGTAAGAAGGGCCAGTCCAACTGTTACTAGCACTGTCAACACCAGAGGCAATCCAGCAGAGAGAGCCAGCAATAGCACTAAAGCCATTAGCTCAGTGTCCGTTACTAATGCAAACTGAGATGTACCAGCAGCAGCAGAACTAGTAGTAGGGCCAGCAGAGTCTACAATAGAATTACCAAGGGAGACAGCAGCGAGGAGCATAGCAGGGCCAAGAGCAGGCATTAACCTTGTCTTTGGATACCGTTTTAGCATCGGGTGACTTGGTGGCAGGTAATATTTATGTCGCATCCTTTCCTGCTGTAGCATTATTTGATTTAGGCGTATCTCATTCATTTGTTTTGGCACGATTCGTGACACGTATTGGATTGGAGTTTGAGACATTACTAGAAAGGTTGAATATACTCACTAGTAATGGGCTCGTAGGAGTTAGTAGAATATGTATAGCATGTCTGGCCATAGTGTGCGACCGTTCACTACCAGCATGGCTGATCGAGTTCCCTATAGGTAACTTTGACGTTATCTTAGGCATGGAATTTCTGAGAGACAGTCATGCTACGATATATTGCCACAAGGGTAAGGTATTATTTAGTATCCCATGCACAGAAAGTTTTACTTTCGACAGATCTGTGTAAGACCAACATGAAGAGAGGATCGTAGCGACTGTGTTAGTAGAAGAACAACTCCTTGAGATAGTTAAGGAGTTCTTAGACGTCTTCCCGGAAGAACCACCAGGGTTATCCCCAGTAAGAGACGTTGAGTTTTGTGTATAATTGATCCCTAGGGCAAGGCCAATATCTTGTAAAGTTTACCAAATGGCACCATCAGAGTTAGATATATTATACCAATATATAGAGGAACTGAAGTCAAAGAAGTTTATTCGAGCCAGTGGATCACCTTGGGGAGCGCTAGTAGTTCTAGTGAAGAAGAAGGATGGGTCATCACGGTTATGTATCGACTACAGATAGTTGAACGCTATAACAGTGAAGAACACGTATGCATTACCAAGGATTGATGATTTGTTTGATCAGCTGAGTAAAGCCATGGTTTTCTCCAAGATTGATCTTCGATCAGGGTATCATCAAGTAAAATTTTGGGAGCAAGACATACCCAAGACAGAATTTAGGTCACGATATGAGCATTATAAATTTTTAGTTGTCATTCGGACTGACTAATGCTCCAGCGATATTTATGGATTTGATGAACCACATTTTTAGGCCATACCTAGATCAGTTCATGGTGGTTTTCATAGACGACATTCTTGTTTATTCCAGTAGCGAAGAGGAACATAAGGGGCATCTTCGGAAGGTCTTATTGATTCCAAAAGAACACCAGTTATATGCAAAGCTCAGCAAATGTGAGTTTTGCATAGATCACATGTCATTCTTATGTCACATCATCTCTGGAGCAAAAGTCATAGTAGATCCGAAGAAGGTTGAGGCCGTAGAGAGTTGGCTAGTTCCAATGAAGGTAGCTGAAGTGCATCGTTTCTTGGGATTGGCAGGATACTATAGAAGGTTCATAGCAGACTTTACAAAAATTTTAGTACCGCTGACTCGATTAACGAACAAGGAGGCTAAGTTCGACTGGTCAGCAGAGTGCCAAAAATTATTTGAAGAATTAAAGAAGAGATTGATTTCAGCTCTGATTCTCATGCTTCCAATAGGTTCTGGAGGGTTTACAGTGTATTGCAATACGTCAGGAAAAAGACTTGGGTGTGTATTAATGGAACACGGAAGAGTGATAGCTTATGCATCGCGGCAGCTTCGAGATCATGAAAATTTTTATCCGACTCACGATTTGGAGTTGGCGGCGATAGTATTTGCACTTAAGCTAAGCAGGCATTACTTGTGTGGCAATCGGGTGGAAATATTTACAAATCATAAGAGCTTAAAATATGTATTCACCCAGAAGGACTTGAACATGAGGCAGAGGAGGTGGCTAGAATTGATAAAAGGACTATGATGTGGAACTTCAGTACCATCCAGGCAAGGAAATATGGTAGCGGATGCTCTTAGTAAGAGAGGTAGTATATTTATGTTAATATCGCAGCAACATATCTTAGAAGATCTTTGAGAATAAGGGATTGAGAAAGTACTTCCCCAAGACGTTGGAGTATTGACTAGTTTACAGGTGGAATCTACCATTATAGAGAGGATTAAGGCAGCTAAGACAGAGGATCCAAAAGTTTAGAAGTTTTGGGCAGAATATGAATCTGGTCTCAGGAAAGAGTTAAATATTCATAAAGATGGAACTCTTAGGTTCAAAAACCGTCTTGGTGTATCACGTAGAAATATCCAGCAAGAATTAATGACCAAAGCTTATAGTTCCCAGTATTCAATTCATCCAGGAGGTATCAAGATGTATCAAGACATCAAACAATATTTCTGGTAGAATTGGATGAAGAGCAAGATAGCATGATTCGTTTCTCAGTGTTTGGTATGTCAGCAAGTGAAGGCCGACCAGCAAAGACTAGCAGGATTATTGCATTAGCTTACTATTCTGGAGTGGAAATGGAAACATATCACGATGGACTTTGTGACTGGTTTACCTAGATCCCTGACTGGTCATAATGCAGTTTGGGTAATAGTAGATCTTCTCACAAAAGTAGATTACTTTTGTCCCTTCTTAGTGGGTCAATCCATAGAGTAGTTAGCGGAGATGTACATACGACAGATAGTAAGACAATACAACATTCCAATGAGTATTGTCAGATCAAGACACTGGGTTCACTTTAAATTTTTGGATGAGTTTGCACCAGAGTTTGGCACTAAGTTGAGATTTAGTACCGCTTACTACCCTTAGACAGATGGACAATCAGAGAGAACCATCTAGACATTGGAGGATATATTGCGAGGTTGTACTTTGGACTTTGGTGGGTCTTAGGAAGATCACCGATATCTTATCGAGTTTCATATAATAACAGTTATCAGGCAAGCATCCAGATGGCACCATTCGAAGCGTTGTCTGGGAGAAAGTGTAGGTCACCAATGGTATGGGATAACATTAGCGAGCGAAAGATGTTAGGCCCTGAAATGATCACGTAGACAGTAGAAGTGGTCAAGCAAATCAGAGAGCGACTTCGGGTTACGCAAGATAGGCATCGGCATTAGGCATATCAGTATCATAGGCCATTAGAGTTTTGTGTTGGTGACTACATATTATTGTGGATTTCTTTAACCCATAGAGCCATTATATTCGGGATTCACGGGAAGCTTAGTCTACAAAACGTCGGTCTGTTCGATATTCTCGAGCGGTTAGGTGATGTTGCTTATCGTCTTGCCCTTTCATATTAGCTACGTGAGGTTTACGATGTATTTCATGTATCTCAGTTGTGTTGGTATATCCCGGATCTGAGTCATATCCTCGACCATTCCAGGTTAGTCATTGGTACCGACTTATCTTATGAGGAGCAGCCCGTATCCATTTTGGACCGAAGGAAGAAGGTGCTCAAGAATTAGACTATTTATCTTGTCTGAGTTGCTTGGGGTCATCACCCTTTGGGAGAGTCGACGTGGGAGCACGAGAATGATATCCGGTCTTGGTATCCGTACCTATTCGACTCAGAAGGTATATTCATTCTTATGCCTTCGTATCTCGAATCTCGTGATTTGTTTATCTATGATATTCGACTCGGAAGGTATATTCATTCTTATGCCTTCGTATTTCGAATCTCGTGATTCATTTATCTATGGTATGTGACATTGTTTTTTTATATGCTTGAATTTGATTGCATGATCTTGTAGTTAGCATAGTACTTGTTCTGATTTCTCTAGTTAGCCTTGGGTTTGAATTTTGAGCACGAATTTTTTAAGGTGGGTAGAGATGTCAATCCCTGTTTCTGAAATACGTATTTTGGGATATATTTATTTTTTGCTTATATTTATTCCTGGTTTGAGTATTTTTTGCTCATATGATCATTAGGTTGCATGCATGGAGACTAGACCCATTCTTTGATTTAGCATGGTTCATGGTTTATTTATGGGTTGGTTTATTCATGAATTTGAACCCATGGTCTAAATCTCAAACACTAGCTATATAAGCTAACTTGTTTATCTCTCTTCCCTCATTCTTTATTTTCCCTCTTTCTTTTATTTTTAGGCTAGTACATCTTGTACTACATGTAGAAATCTTTTAATTTTTATTTCTTGTTCTTTACTTGCATTTTATTAGTCTATTATGTGCTTATGATGATTCTGACCATTTTTAATACTTGGAGTTCTCGGTTTTGATGGATAAATTTGCTTAGATCTACTTTTCTAACTTAAGGTTTCATGGGTTCCATGAGTTTTTGGTAGTTTTGATATACTAAAACATAGTATTTTCAAAAAATAGTTTTTGAGAAGGATGAAGCACTTCATTCTGAATGTTTTGGCTTTTGGTTCACTCAATTCGGAGTTAAAATATAGTTTTTATAAAGAAAACGAGATTTTAGTTTTTGGGAGTTTTTGCCATGGCTGAACCTACTGTTGGAGAAGACGAAGTTGTCATGCAGCCAGTAAGCTATGCAGTTGAGAAGTGCTATACGGCCTGAGAGGGTTATGCGGGTGAACTCTTGCCGCATACTGACATCATCCGTCCATCTTGTTGGACGTATGACTACTGATCTATACAAGTATCCTTGAACACTTTTATGCATTAACATGCTGAACGAATGAGAAATTTGCTAAGTCCAAAAAAATACTCCATACGGCATCAAACTTCATGCGACATCGAACTTATGCGGCAAACAGAGCATGCGACCACCTTTTCTTCGATGCATGACTCTAAAATTTGGCGCATCTTTGGCACATCTTTGGCACGTCTTTCTATGGTTTTATCTTTTTTTCCTGACACACTTTATATCACATCACACTTTATGTCACATCACTGACACTTTATTTATTTCTCGTCGCTTCATCACTTATCCCGAGGAGTAAACTTTGACTTACTCTATGTGACAGCTGATCCTATGCGGCAACTGACTCTATGCGGCAACTGATCTTATGTGGCAGCTGATTTCCATGTGGCCTTGATCCTTCTGTGCGCATGCAGCCCCTTGCAAACATTTTATTGGACTAGTTTTGGTTGAATGTTCCCTTGGACTTTATGAGTTATATGTGTGACTTTGATGACCACAAAAGTATTAGATCCATCTATGCGTCATGACCCGACCACTTGTATCCGTGCTGATACACTTACTATATGCTGTGTATTTCTACGTTCTAAGCATTCCTACGCGATTATATTACATGTTTACACTGCGGTATACCTTTGAGCTACGTGACATGTGATATGACTCAATCTCCAGCATAAACATAAGGGTTAGACAATGGTCAAGCGTGGCTAGGATCTGTTGATTATTGCATCATGCTGGGGTGAATCCAAATTGAACTATCTAGTAAAAAAATTGGATTTATATCTAGCATGTACGTACTAAGGTACATCATATAAGGGGAATACAATGTGACCACGCCATGAGATTTCAGTTAACATTAGGGTTAACTAGGTAACTAAACTTGTAGAGCATTGGGAGGAAATGGAATCTCAAGATCTTGCCTAACTAGCCACCTCCAGTCATCTGAATTGGGGTGTGCAGGCTAGTCCACATAGATATTATTTAAATCTTCATTAGTGGATGGAAATATCCGACTATTATATGATACTATGTGTTCTATGCGATCTTAGCACGGTGGCCTTACGAGGGACCGATGCATACTGCAATGTGCTATGCGGTGATTTGTGGCTCGGCTAACCCTGCTAGTACCTAGTTCGATATAAGGATTCTTATATGCATAATATCTCTGGGATAACCCAGACACTATCTAGTAAGCCATAGAAGTGATTGGCGAGAAAATGGTCTCTAAGCAGTCAGAGTCTTTTCTGCTATATCAAGTGGATTCGAGAAAATTTTCTGTTGAAGGCACTAATTCCTTAAAGAAACCAATCTTCTTATTTGCAGATGCTTTGAACACCCCAATGTAGAAGCATAAAAAGTACACCTCCAAAAAATTTAAGAGCCAAAAGGAGTATGGCGTACTTCTTTACAAAACAAGTCTAAAAGAAAAGTGGCCCACTCTATTAATATCTCAAAGTTTGGCGCACTCTCCTAAAGAGCAGAATAGTGGCGCACTCTTGAACCATTTTTATTCAACTTAATGAAGGCAGGCACACAGTCTTCCTATATTCTTTCCTCCATATTTAATGTAGTGAATCTGACAGACTAGCATAGCAGCCGATAAGGTCGGAGTTATTATTACAGAAGATCTTTGGCATATAGACCCAGATTATCATTTAGTGGATAATCTTGCCAGATTCTATCAGAGTGCGCTAGTGTTCCAAACTCTATCAGAATGCGCCAGTATGGCTACCTCTTACAAACGTCAACAGAATGCGCCGATATGCAACCTCTTCCAAATGTAAACAGAATGCGCCATTATGGCTACCTCTTCCAAATATAAGCAAAGTGAGCCAGTATAGCTACTTCTATTAAACTTCTTAAATAACGCGCCTAGGATATTAACTGACAGTGAGCGGTTATGATTATGGATCTTTTATGGCATATTTATCGTAAAATGTGAATAAATAACTGTCCCTACGACCTGCGCTTTCCTCGTATATAAAGCCACGTGTCAAGAAGATAGTACATTGTGCACCCACTCAGCAATATGTGGGTTGTGGAACACTCAAAAGTGCACGTATAATGGAAAATATAGTACAAATTGACAAAAGTTTGTGCATACTTCTCTAATCGCTCCTGAAGGTTATGAATACATGATCAGTTTTCTCTTCAAAAAATACACAGACGGATAGGGAGAAAGAAAGAAGATCTTCTTGTGTTGTTATTGCCAGAGTCTTCTTGCCTTCAAGTTCTCGGGTGCTCGTATTATTGCATTTCTTCACTGTCGAGTGGTCCAAGGAGTAAAGTGATTGACTGTAGATCAGATCTCCATAGCTATAATTTCCTAGAATCATTGTACTTTAGATTCTTGTATAGGATTTATTGTACCCCTTCTCTTTTCTTTCAAATCTATGAAACAAATTTTGTTCAACATTTTTTGTTTATGGTAAACAAAATGGCGACTCTGTTGGGGACGACCTTCAAGTCTTGTTTTGTTTATCTCTGATGAGAAGGTAGCAGCTCAACTTGATACCGCAATGTCACTACCACATTCTGAAAACAGGGGTATTTTCGAATTTTTACAATATTTAATATTATTGTAGTTATAATTAATTAATTGCATGATAGTGTATTTAATTTAAATAATTTTGTGCGATGTGTGATTAAATATATAATTATATGCAGTGTTAATTATTTTATTTTAGCTAGCAGACCTGACCTAGAAGCCAGTAGATAGCACCTGTCCGAATTATGGAATTTTGAGGTTAATTATTTTATCTAGAATTTAATTCTTGGAGATTGTAATTAAATACTGTATTTTATTTAATATTTTTGCGCATTGCCTTTGCTTCGATATTTGGAGCACTATCCAGACTTTTGTCTTCCAACAAATTTCACAATCTTGCTCTAGACATGCCCGCCTTCAATTCTGCTATTTTGCAACTCATAATTGTGCTCTCTGTATATTATTTCTGGCCGCACAAAAATCGTCGCGGACGTTATTTAATAAACTCCTATTTTCATCGTTGTGCGTTCCAATCGAAAATTGGAGGCCATCTTGACCTATTTTTCGTGCGACCCAAATTAGGCTAATATTCTGTTCTGAGTCTTCTTCAATATTGGTATTGATGACTTGATCTGATTTTGACCCCAAGTACTCCTAATTAATTGTTGAACACAACTTGCATTTATTTCTATTTAAATTGAGGATACCATTTTATCTGATTTTAAAATCCCAAATTAATTCCAGTACCCTGCAAATTCAGCCCATACCCATCTTACAGCGTCCCCTGACCCTACAAAACATCGGACCCCGAATCGCCCGCCCAATTTTCGTCATTTCATGTGTTTGTGCAATTTCCCGAATTTAAGGGGCCAAGTTGCAATTATTCAAATTGTAGGTGCCAACACCTAATTATTTTTAAACCAATGAGGAATCCTTAAATATTTTAATTAAACCTCACCTTTATTTTCCCACATGAATTTATTTCCTTCATGAACCATCCTAGCCACTCATTTAAGTGGGTCAAATCCTCACCCTACATCACATCCTCTCTCATCCTATATAATGACATGTCCCATCCTAAACCCTAATCCCTAGGCAACATAGAAAACCCCACCTCCTCACAAACCCCCACATCCTCTCTCATACGTATGTAATTCTTCTCCTTCTCCTTTCTTCTTCTCTTTTCTTTCTCCTTCTCTTCCTTTCCTTCTTCTTCTTCTTCTTCTTCTTCTTCTTCTTCTTCTTTATTTTAGTTTTTTGAATCCATTTTGAATTCAAATTAATTTTGGGGGGGGGGGGGGAACACTGTTCCTACAAGATCCGACGGCTGCCTCCTGCCCAACTCCGGGCGGCCCAGCTTCACCGCTGCGACAGCCCCTGCTGTGTGCAGTCCGGCCATCCTCCTCCTGAACCGGCGCTGTGGCTGCTCCTCCTCCTCCTATCCCTCCATCTTCACCATCCGACCGGCGGCCAAACACCATCACCACCACCATTCATCAAAACCACCACCACCATCCAGCCGGCCGAGTCCTCCTGCACCCAGGCCGACACCTCGGCGGCCAGGCCGACCCCGCTCCGACTGCTCCTCCACCTCTCCCTCCGCTGCACATCCCTCTTCCGGCCAGACTCCGGCCTGCAGCCCCTCGCGAGTCCTCCCCTCTCCCTGTTCTTCCTCCATCACATCCTCAAGCCTCCGCCACTACCCCAGCCATTCCTCTTTCCGGCGCCGAGCCTGCACACTCCGGCAAGACTCCACGGCTTCATCACCGTCCCCGCTGCAGTACTCCGGCGGCCAAACTCAGCAGTCCCCCACCACTGCAACTCTCCGTCCGGCCAAGTCCCGAGCGACCCCGACTCCCTCTGCCATTCTTCCCTCCACCTTGCTGCAGTACTCCGGCGGCGCTGCCAACTCCGGCCACCGCTGTAAGTCTCCTTCTTCCCCTTCTTTCTTTATATATATATATATATATATAAGTATATGTATATATATGTATATATATACATATATGTTAATTAGTGTAATTAATTTGTATAATAAATATAAGGTATTATATGTATTTAAATAAATAGTATAAATATGTATTTAATTTAATAGTATATATAATATTGGTATATATATAATTTGTATAAGCTAGTATATGTATTTGTATAAAATTAGTGTATATACATATTTAATAACTATTTAATTAATATGTATAGTATATCTATATATTTAATATATGAATGCAGTATGTACATGTATTGTATATAATTATGAGTATACGTATATGTATATTTTTTAAATCAATTTATATATATACCTCTATATACTTAGTATATGTTTGTTATATATATATATTGGTATATATGAATACAAACATTTAGTATAAATATTACTTAATATATATATGTTAATGTATATATAATAAAATGTGTATGTTAATGTGTATATATAATTTAACATATATTTTGTATAAGTAATTAGTATATTCTTAAAATGTATATTTTGTATAAGCATTAGTATATTCTTAATATGTAAATTTGTATATATTTATTTAAATGCTATATATAATTTGAATATTGTACTGTATTTTCATATAGAAATATGTATTAAATATGTATATGTATATTATTTGTTTTATTATATTTAATTGTAAATTATAGTATGTAGAATTAATTACTAAGCATGTATAATTAAATGACTCTGAATAAGTATATTAATAATTTTTATTAAATTGTATAATTGAGTATGTATCAAATTAATATTTTATGAATAGCATTTATTTAATTAATATTTAAGTACATAATGTATAGATATGTAAATACGTATTTGATATATGTTAATATATAAATGTACGAATTTTGGAAATGTGCAACTATAGCAAGTAAGTTATATTGGTATATATTTTAGATGTATTTCATGAATTATGTTTATATATATATACATACAAGTATTATTTTATTATGTTTATATACAAGTATTACTTATTTTTAAAGTATATAGTTATACATATATCTATTATTGATATTGATGGAAATTATATGTAATTAATTAATAAGATGTTTATTTAAATATGTAGTCCTACTAGATGACCCTAGTTGACTAAGTGCCCTGTCTGGCATGGCCTGAGGCCAGTGTTTTGACTGTGTGTTAGCGTAGCTTCTGATGCGAATGTTATATTGTGTTATGTTTATAGGACTGTTGGTTTACCCAGGGGATACTCTGGAACAGGACATCCAAAAATACCAGCTAAGGACCAAGGCAAGTACATTCTCTGATAATTTCCAATTCTTGATAATTGCTATAAGTTCAATGATCTTGAAATGTTACAACTGAATCTTTGACACTGTGCTACACGGACTAGTATAGCTTGGATCTGCAGTCATGAGATATTATCTTGATTATCGTATTGACATTGTACACGACATGTATATTAGACCTCGTACATGATAGACTTGACTTGCTCGTGTATCGTGACGTGTCATGGTTGGATCCACAGTACTAGTTGGGGGCGGGGAAGTAGTTAGTAAGAAATGTGATCATAACCTCTTATTATAGTATATAAAATTGTAAGTGTTAATCATGCTCTTCACCCATGATTAGCCAGGCCCTGTAGCTACTGTACATGTTCCCAAGCCGATCACATTTCGAAACTACTATTTCAAACACCTAGAATAGATTACAGTTCCCTATCTTTAATCATATACTACGTCACCCGTATATGATACTGTACCTTGTTCTTCCATTTTTATACATGCACTGACTGTATCATATTGCCTATTGCCTGTCTCTTTACATTGCCTGTCTCTCTTAAACTGTCATTACATTTTCTTCTCAGTAGCTAGCATAACATGTTTTATTGAATTATAGACATTATCAATTAATGGAACTGTTATTTGAGATTGTGCTTTGCTCCTTCCTGATTGGAAATATTTTTCCAGACTATGCCTGAGAGGACCGCTGTCCGACACTTATGGTGAGTAGCTGCAGACTTGGTAGTAGTTGTGATTCCAGGAGGTCTAGCTGGAAATTACTATTATTGTTAGTTCTTAAGTAGACTATTTGGTACCGGATTTGTCTCCGGCATTTTGATGATTCTTGGATATTGTTAAGTTAAGTTTTCTTGTGGACTTGTGTTGTGTTAGATTTTAATTTCTGTTTCGAAATCTTATCGTGCTGTAATCCTGTGATTGAGTATATGTTCATCTATTTGTGTCATCCGTGCCTCCTAATGGAGATTGGATAATTGCGTGACATTAGTTAGATAGTATCAATACCTAGACAGCGTTCTACCGCCGATGCTGCGGCGTAGGCTGGACGTACCCACGCATTCGTGCCCCTAAACCGGGTGCGGGTCGTGACACGTTTAAGTGGTGGCCCATGCAGGTCAGACTTTGCGAGTTGTGCGATGTCGTAGTAGTGTGACATCCTTGTTATACTACTGCGTGCCTGCTATAAAATCTAGGACATAGGATACTAGGACGAGAGCAAATACTCAATCACAATTCCTTGAGAGATTCCTGGGATGACCCCTGAGAATCTTGTTAAAACTTCCAATTTAAATTCATTCCCTTGTTCTGTCCATTCTCACTTGTTGATATTGATTTGATTATTGTTGATTAGGTATTTAAATTAGGATTTTTGCTTCATTATAGAGTTGATTTCATATTATGAGGAATTATAGACTAATTTATGGTACTATTTGATGATGTCCGTCAATGAGGATAGTGAGAATGATTAACATTAGAGCTATTGGACTACAGAAGGTGGATTTAAATTTTTTTATTGAAGATTGAAAATGAATTTCAAATTTTAGGACTCTGAGAAGATTGAGATTGTTATTAAAATTTATTTTGAAGATTTCAATAAATTGCAAAATTCTAAAATTTGAGGAGTTGAAATATTGTTATTAAAATTTTATTTTGAGGATTCAGATTCGATTCAATGAACCTAGACAAGTCTGTAAGGATTTTGTGATTAAGTTTTATTTCAGTATTTAAATAATTGGTCTTGAGAAAAGTATATGCAATTTTACTTTAAAAATTTATTCGAGGAGTTATTTTGAGGAATTTTATTTGAGGATAAGATCTTATAGTGAGAGAGATATATTAGTATATAAGTAGATAAGATGCATGTGTAAGGATTTGTTGGCTTGAGCATGATTGAGATCTCACTGTCAACTGGCTTGGATGTCCAACTAGGATTGTATTAGAGAGAGAGAGAGCAGTAGTTAGTATGGTGTGTTGCAACTGTTATGCACTTGAGTGATAAGGATAACTAGCATCAACTGTTGCAGTAGGTAAGGAAGCTAGCAGTGAGTGTGTTTGTGATAGAACTGTGCTACCTAGGGGATAGAGGTATCAACCATGGATGTATCTTTGACCTGTGCAATCACAACTAGGGTTTATTTCTAATCTATCTATTTATCTTGAATGTTGCTTCTTTAGATCTGTACTGTCCTCCCATGATGATATCGTATTTTATCCTAATTGATTCTTTGGGATCTGTCTTCAGGATGTCGCCGCAGACAAGGTCTATGAGAGCGGGAACATCAGCTTTAGAGGGGTCTGCCACCTCTCCACCTGATGGACAAACATCCGTAGTTCCTCCTACATCTCCAATGCACGTAGGTGATCCTCCTTCCCCACCTGTTCAGAAGATTGCCGCAGCTGTGACGGACAACCTTTCTCCTCCATCAACTCCGATTCCAGGAGGTTTGCCCATTGACGGAACGCAGATGTTTACCTTGATCCAAGGCATGATAGATGCCCAGAGAATAACGGCAGACGCTCAGCGAGTTCAAGCTGAGGCTCAGAGGGTGCAAGCAGAAGCGCACTAGGCACAAACCGAGCTGATGAAAGAAAACATGGAGAATGCTCATCAAGTGACTCTCCAAGCTTTGGAGAGAGTAGCACAATACCAGCAGTTTCCTGGCCAGCAGCAGAGATCAGGCACTATAGTGGATTTCAAAAGAATGATGCCTCGAGAGTTCAAAGGCACCGAAAGGATACTCTACGCTGACGACTGGCTAGAAGATATAGAGAGAAGTCTGCGATTGACCCAGATTCCGGAGAACTTGAAGATAGAAGCCGCTGGCAGTCAGATGTTCGATATCGCACTCACGTGGTATCGCACAGAACCGAGAATTACTGCACAAGGACTTACTTGGGAGACCTTCAAGGAACTCTTCAAGGATAAGTTCTTTCCCGACGTGGCATTAGGAACCTTGGAAAGTCAGTTTCATGACTTAGTTCAAGGAAACATGTCGGTCGACGAGTACGCTGCGGAATTCTGTAGATTGAGCCGTTTTGCATCGTCTATGATTCGAGACCCAGGAGATCGAGCCCGGAAATTTAGAAAGGGACTGACGAGAGAGATTAAGTCGCGCACTTCTGGTCATCGTACCGCTACCTTTGAGGCTATTTTGATGGATGCTCAGATTGCAGAAGAGGATCTGGACCTCAGGCCTAAGAGGAGTCACAATACTTTTGGAGATACGAATGATAGCGCAGGACAGGCCAAGCATCCCCGTATTCAGCACCAACAACAGTACCAAGTACCATTTCATATTCAGCAACAACCATGGACATTTCAGCATCCACCGCAGTACCTAGCACCAGTTCCTATCCAGCGACAACCCTGGGCATTTCAGTATCAACAGCAGTACCCGGCACCAGTTCCTGTACAGCAGGATCAACGAACTTGTCACTTCTGTAAGAAGCCAGGTCACCTTTGGGAGAGCTGTAGAACGAGGCTAGGACTTTGTTTGCACTGTGGCGCTGCGGGACATCGAGTAAGGGATTGTCTTAGAGTCCCTCATCTTCTCAGCCAACACGCAGCTTCAGACTATAGAGATCCAGTTAGGCTACCTGTGGAACCGTACATTGCTCAGTACCTGCAAAGGGAACCACCCCAGCAGGGCGGGCATTTGCGATGACGGTCGAGGAGACCGATACTGCAGGTAATGTGTTAGCAATTTCTGTTTTTTCCTTCCTTCTGTTCCTATCTATTTGATTGATTGATTGCTTAGTACCATAGCTTGTATGCATGATTCTTGTTATAATGTTAGTAGTACCCCTGATACATAGACTGCAACACCATAACAAATGAGACCATAACCATGTATGTTCCCCCTAGATTGTATGTGGTATGACTATAGGTAGAATTTTCTTAGACCGTGATTATTGGTGTTGACTGTAGTGAAGATTCATGAAGGAGTTATGACTTGACAAGAGGAACAAGATGATTAAAAATTTGAGGATAATTATTGATTTAAATAAATGGTTAAGAAAATTAACATGGCATAATTGGTGGTTAATTAATTCCAGGAAAGATTATGACATAATTAAATGGATTATTAAAATTTGGAAATTTTGGGAGACTATCATCATATTTATTTGATTGCAAGTTAGGATTTTTTTGAATTTTATATTTGGATGTAACATTTGGAGAATCCTTAAATATCATATTGTTGAGTATTTGAGGAGTGGATATTAAATTCCGGGTACTGAATTATTAACTCAAAACTTTCAAGAAAAATTTTAATAAAAAGGGACTTTGATTCTATGTCGAGGATTTTTACAGAATTTTTGAAAATTGTGGAAAGACCTTGTGAATTGTTAACTGAGTTCGTGATTGAAGAATTTAAACTTTGAGGAAATAATAATGATGTGTATGATAAATGCTACTTTGAGAATTTTGAATTTCGGGGACGAAATTCTTTTAAGGTGGGTAGACTTGTCACTACCACATTCTGAAAACAGGGGTATTTTCGAATTTTTACAATATTTAATATTATTGTAGTTATAATTAATTAATTGCATGATAGTGTATTTAATTTAAATAATTTTGTGCGATGTGTGATTAAATATATAATTATATGCAGTGTTAATTATTTTATTTTAGCTAGCAGACCTGACCTAGAAGCCAGTAGATAGCACCTGTCCGAATTATGGAATTTTGAGGTTAATTATTTTATCTAGTTTAATTCTTGGAGATTGTAATTAAATACTGTATTTTATTTAATATTTTTGCGCATTGCCTTTGCTTCGATATTTGGAGCACTATCCAGACTTTTGTCTTCCAACAAATTTCACAATCTTGCTCTAGACATGCCCGCCTTCAATTCTGCTATTTTGCAACTCATAATTGTGCTCTCTGTACATTATTTCTGGCCGCACAAAAATCATCGCGGACGTTATTTAATAAACTCCTATTTTCATCGTTGTGCGTTCCAATCGAAAATTGGAGGCCATCTTGACCTATTTTTCGTGCGACCCAAATTAGGGTAATATTTTGTTCTGAGTCTTCTTCAATATTGGTATTGATGACTTGATCTGATTTTGACCCCAAGTACTCCTAATTAATTGTTGAACACAACTTGCATTTATTTCTATTTAAATTGAGGATACCATTTTATCTGATTTTAAAATCCCAAATTAATTCTAGTACCCTGCAAATTCAGCCCATACCCATCTTACAGCGTCCCCTGACCCTACAAAACATCGGACCCCGAATCGTCCGCCTAATTTTCGTCATTTCATGTGTTTGTGCAATTTCTCGAATTTAAGGGGCCAAGTTGCAATTATTCAAATTGTAGGTGCCAACACCTAATTATTTTTAAACCAATGAGGAATCCTTAAATATTTTAATTAAACCTCACCTTTATTTTCCCACATGAATTTATTTCCTTCATGAACCATCCTAGCCACTCATTTAAGTGGGTCAAATCCTCACCCTACATCACATCCTCTCTCATCCTATATAATGACATGTCCCATCCTAAACCCTAATCCCTAGGCAACATAGAAAACCCCACCTCCTCACAAACCCCCACATCCTCTCTCATACGTATGTAATTCTTCTCCTTCTCCTTTCTTCTTCTCTTTTCTTTCTCCTTCTCTTCCTTTCCTTCTTCTTCTTCTTCTTCTTCTTCTTCTTCTTCTTCTTCTTCTTTATTTTAGTTTTTTGAATCCATTTTGAATTCAAATTCATTTTGGGGGGGGGGGGGGGGAACACTGTTCCTACAAGATCCGGCGGCTGCCTCCTGCCCAACTCCGGGCGGCCCAGCTTCACCGCTGCGACAGCCCCTGCTGTGTGCAGTCCGGCCATCCTCCTCCTGAACCGGCGCTGTGGCTGCTCCTCCTCCTCCTATCCCTCCATCTTCACCATCCGACCGGCGGCCAAACACCATCACCACCACCATTCATCAAAACCACCACCACCATCCAGCCGGCCGAGTCCCCCTGCACCCAGGCCGACACCTCGGCGGCCAGGCCGACCCCGCTCCGACTGCTCCTCCACCTCTCCCTCCGCTGCACATCCCTCTTCCGGCCAGACTCCGGCCTGCAGCCCCTCGCGAGTCCTCCCCTCTCCCTGTTCTTCCTCCATCACATCCTCAAGCCTCCGCCACTACCCCAGCCATTCCTCTTTCCGGCGCCGAGCCTGCACACTCCGGCAAGACTCCACGGCTTCATCACCGTCCCCGCTGCAGTACTCCGGCGGCCAAACTCAGCAGTCCCCCACCACTGCAACTCTCCGTCCGGCCAAGTCCCGAGCGACCCCGACTCCCTCTGCCATTCTTCCCTCCACCTTGCTGCAGTACTCCGGCGGCGCTGCCAACTCCGGCCACCGCTGTAAGTCTCCTTCTTCCCCTTCTTTCTTTATATATATATATATATATATATAAGTATATGTATATATATGTATATATATACATACATGTTAATTAGTGTAATTAATTTGTATAATAAATATAAGGTATTGTATGTATTTAAATAAATAGTATAAATATGTATTTAATTTAATAGTATATATAATATTGGTATATATATAATTTGTATAAGCTAGTATATGTATTTGTATAAAATTAGTGTATATACATATTTAATAACTATTTAATTAATATGTATAGTATATCTATATATTTAATATATGAATGCAGTATGTACATGTATTGTATATAATTATGAGTATACGTATATGTATATTTTTTAAATCAATTTATATATATACCTCTATATACTTAGTATATGTTTGTTATATATATATATTGGTATATATGAATACAAACATTTAGTATAAATATTACTTAATATATATATGTTAATGTATATATAATAAAATGTGTATGTTAATGTGTATATATAATTTAACATATATTTTGTATAAGTAATTAGTATATTCTTAAAATGTATATTTTGTATAAGCATTAGTATATTCTTAATATGTAAATTTGTATATATTTATTTAAATGCAATATATAATTTGAATATTGTACTGTATTTTCATATAGAAATATGTATTAAATATGTATATGTATATTATTTGTTTTATTATATTTAATTGTAAATTATAGTATGTAGAATTAATTACTAAGCATGTATAATTAAATGACTCTGATTAAGTATATTAATAATTTTTATTAAATTGTATAATTGAGTATGTATCAAATTAATATTTTATGAATAGCATTTATTTAATTAATATTTAAGTACATAATGTATAGATATGTAAATACGTAAATGTACGAATTTTGGAAATGTGCAACTATAGCAAGTAAGTTATATTGGTATATATTTTAGATGTATTTCATGAATTATGTTTATATATATATACATACAAGTATTATTTTATTATGTTTATATACAAGTATTACTTATTTTTAAAGTATATAGTTATACATATATCTATTATTGATATTGATGGAAATTATATGTAATTAATTAATAAGATGTTTATTTAAATATGTAGTCCTACTAGATGACCCTAGTTGACTAAGTGCCCTGTCTGGCATGGCCTGAGGCCAGTGTTTTGACTGTGTGTTAGCGTAGCTTCTGATGCGAATGTTATATTGTGTTATGTTTATAGGACTGTTGGTTTACCCAGGGGATACTCTGGAACAGGACATCCAAAAATACCAGCTAAGGACCAAGGCAAGTACATTCTCTGATAATTTCCAATTCTTGATAATTGCTATAAGTTCAATGATCTTGAAATGTTACAACTGAATCTTTGACACTGTGCTACACGGACTAGTATAGCTTGGATCTGCAGTCATGAGATGTTATCTTGATTATCGTATTGACATTGTACACGACATGTATATTAGACCTCGTACATGATAGACTTGACTTGCTCGTGTATCGTGACGTGTCATGGTTGGATCCACAGTACTAGTTGGGGGCGGGGAAGTAGTTAGTAAGAAATGTGATCATAACCTCTTATTATAGTATATAAAATTGTAAGTGTTAATCATGCTCTTCACCCATGATTAGCCAGGCCCTGTAGCTACTGTACATGTTCCCAAGCCGATCACATTTCGAAACTACTATTTCAAACACCTAGAATAGATTACAGTTCTCTATCTTTAATCATATACTACATCACCCGTATATGATACTGTACCTTGTTCTTCCATTTTTATACATGCACTGACTGTATCATATTGCCTATTGCCTGTCTCTTTACATTGCCTGTCTCTCTTAAACTGTCATTACATTTTCTTCTCAGTAGCTAGCATAACATGTTTTATTGAATTATAGACATTATCAATTAATGGAACTGTTATTTGAGATTGTGCTTTGCTCCTTCCTGATTGGAAATATTTTTCCAGACTATGCCTGAGAGGACCGCTGTCCGACACTTATGGTGAGTAGCTGCAGACTTGGTAGTAGTTGTGATTCCAGGAGGTCTAGCTGGAAATTACTATTATTGTTAGTTCTTAAGTAGACTATTTGGTACCGGATTTGTCTCCGGCATTTTGATGATTCTTGGATATTGTTAAGTTAAGTTTTCTTGTGGACTTGTGTTGTGTTAGATTTTAATTTCTGTTTCGAAATCTTATCGTGCTGTAATCCTGTGATTGAGTATATGTTCATCTATTTGTGTCATCCGTGCCTCCTAATGGAGATTGGATAATTGCGTGACATTAGTTAGATAGTATCAATACCTAGACAGCGTTCTACCGCCGATGCTGCGGCGTAGGCTGGACGTACCCACGCATTCGTGCCCCTAAACCGGGTGCGGGTCGTGACACGCAATGCTGGTTGTAATTTTTAACCAGTAAGCCTATAAAGAAATGCTCACTAGGGGTAGCCCTAGCCCCTTATCCTCGTCAACAACCATGTTGAAGAAGGTGCATAAGACTTGGCTGCCCAAGCCTCGTTCTTCCTACCCTGATGCTATTGTCAATAAGGGGAAGGGATTCTTGACCGCTACTAATAATGACTCACTTGTTGTCTCTGCATCCCTAGTCTGTAACTTGGTGGATACTTCTACTATTTTATCCCCGGTCGTTGACTTGGTGGATACCCACCTTAGCCATATCGTTCTACCAACTAAGGGGAACAAACTGCAACTTTCTTGCAACAACAAGCGAAGGATGAACCAATCTTTCCTTGGCAGAGGAATTCACTATGATGCAAATAGAATTGGTCACTCCCAAGCTACCCAAACTTTCCACGCTCAGTGTAACATGCAAGGCAAGGATGTTGTTGTTTCCAATTAGCAGCCAAGAAAAAGTGCGCACACACTAACATCCAGCAATTATGACATCGCTCAAGTGCCACTTTTTTACCATGATGAACGCATAAATCAACTGCCATATCCTGATTTCTATCGGCACACAAAAAATAGAAGTCAGTGAAGTATCCTCTCCTGCGTGTTCAAATCACACGCACTGCTGATAAAAATTTGTGTGTCTCCCATCCCGAAGCTGCACAGAGTATACATAAGAATCTAGATCTACGTGCAAATATGTGTGCACAAAGACATGATGCTTCTCCGTCCACTCCAGTACCCTAGTGTGCACCATAGAGAAATACTGCTCAACTCAGTATTATACTTTATACCCAAGGCACTAGCAACCTTCATTGCAAATCTAATAGGCACATTATAAAAAGACAGAGTCTTTCTCCTCTTCTTTCTTCCTCTGACTTATGTGATATGATTGTACAAAAGCGTAAATAGAAAAAAAGTTATGTGTCAGCAATGGTGCTACCAAATGAGCATTATTGCCATTGTCATAAAATTGTAATCCACTGTTGTACACAAGCACTTGAGTCAACTACTAGACGATCTTTTTTGACCGATTGTACTATACCTTGTCTACTAGAAAATCTTCTAAGAAATAAGCTAATTCATAAGGTGAAGACGAAGAGTAACCTTATGCTTCCGTCAATATGGCGTCGAGACTTCTTCAAAGTACGAGGTGTTAAAGACATGGTGCTGCAAGATCTACTAGCCAGAGGAGATTCAACCAGCTTGTAGAGTCCTTCGAAGAATTATACCGTAATACTAACTCTTGAAACCGAGGACTTATTTAGACGGAAATAAGCCACTCCTCAAAATCTGAAGCCAAATTCCCTAGGGGTATAAATCCTCCTGGATCTGAGATAAATAGTATAGATTCCATCAGCACCATCCACTCCACCAATCCCTCTGTCGATCATAGAGAAGTCGGTATCTATGCCATTGGTAATGATCAAGATGCGACTACTTCACAAAATACCGAACAATGCCTCGAATCTCTTGAGGCTATGCTTGAAGAAATGCATACCATGATGCAAATATATATCAAATCATTATGACTGAACAGTCCAACATGGTAGTACCGGTGCATGTTGCGAAAATAATTCAACCATCTGTGAATATACACCCATCTCTAAGCAATGTAAACCCAGATCTGGGTCTCAACAACGAGCCAGCAGCCCCTATTCCTGACACTCTCAATCTTGGGAGTGGTCCTCCACCTGTGGTAGTATAATTCCTGCTAACATCTCTTCATTCAGCTACACCATATCAGTTTGATAAGGCACAACAGACTATCAAGGAGCTACGTGAGCTATGTGCCAAGTTCAATGCTATGGCTAATCGGGACAAGCTCCAGAAACTTGGAATTAGACAACCTTTCCCTCGTGAGTGGCATAAGGTCATTTACCTGCATAAATACAAACCCCCTATACATAACTCCATTTTATAGGAAGATGTCACCTTGTCAACATATGAACTACTTTGAGATGGTTATGGGACATCTGCCACAAGCCAACGTCCTGTACAATAAACTATTCGTCGAATCCTTGTCCAGCATAGCCTTTGACTGGTTCTCCAGTCTTTCTGATAATTGTATCTCATCAGTCAAAAACTTTTGGAGTCTTTTTCTCTCCTGATTTATGATTGAGGCATGGATATGACAATATCGTCTCTTATCGACACTAAACAAAAGGAAATGGAGTCTGCTTGCGAATTCATTAAGCACTTCAGATATGAAACTTTGATAATGCCCCTAGTATTCCTGAGACCCATCTAATGGATACTTGCAGGAAAAATTTACTGCCAAGACTTAAATTCCGTGTTGGTCCGACCTAATTCGTAGATTGGAAGGCTTTAGCATGCATGCAGACATGGCCGAACAGAATGCCGAAGACGTCGACCTCGATTTTTTGAGGTTCAAAGGTTTAGAGGATAAAGGCAAGCACCCAACAACAACAATAATAGTCACAACAACAAAGAAAAGGGGGCCCTTGCCATAAACGTGTCCAAGCAACCTGCTACTCCGCCAAATCAGAAAGCACCAGAGTCCTTGAAGCCGAAAGAGGAGTACTCCTTTGATGAAAGTGATATAATTAATATCTTTGATTGCCTGATGAAGAGGAACAAGCTCCAGTTGCCTGAAATCAAAAGACCAGATAAAGATGGTAAAATAGATGAACAAAAGTTTTATCTGTACCACCGATACGTACATCACCATATAAGGGCTTGTTACGTAATGAAGAAGAAGATCCAATAGCTGATAGACTCCCAAGCTATTAGGCTTCACAACAATGTAAAGACTACGAGCACCCTAATTTTTATATAGGATTATTTTGGTAATTAGCAATTAATTTTTATTTATTTATTTATTTAAATATTTATTTGATAATTTATTGAACTATTGACACTTTTTGCCATGGTCTTAAGATTTTAGTACAATACTAGCCCTTACCTTCCAACCAACTTTGCATACTAGACTTAGACGAGCCAAATTAGGTTCATGGATTGAATGTCACTCATAAATTTGTATCGCTATGCTTTATTTTTGTCGCACAACTTTCGTGACGTAAAATCTAGATATTGATAATTTAGTACTTTGTCGTTGCGTACAATTTTAATGCACAATATCAACCATTTTCATCTAACCAACTTCACATCCATGAGCCTAACTAGACCTAACATGTTCATATTAAGGTGTCCCATTCATTTAAATCCCTACATGCTTCATATGCTTCACATGGTTCAAATCATAGTTTAAATATCCAGTTTTTCATTTTAGGAAACCGCATCTTGCATATCTTTTATGCACTTTATTTATATTAAAATAATTAATTATATAATCGGCCAAAGATCATTATAAGCCTAAAAAACCCTTATGGGCCCTTAAACACAAGTACCTTTTGGGCCCAATATAACTCCAAGCAACCAACACCCAAAAGCCCAACCAACAAGTATATATAAACATGCAACCCTCTCCTCCACCTAGCCCTAGCCGCCTCTCCTCTCTTATAAATGACCACAACAGTAGCCCCCTCCCTTTTTAACATTTTCCCTTCCTCCTCTCCCTTCCCCATACCTTAACTCACCCCCACGAGGACCCTAAGGTCGACCCCAAGGCCAATCCTTCACCTGAACACCCCTATATTAGGTTGGCTAATAATGCTGCTTACTTCTACTATAAATAGCAACCAAAACTCCTCCAAATAGATATTTTCTTCATCTATTTTAAGTCCCCTAGCAGTCTGTCAAGTGGCGTGAAGTTTGGAGTCTGTTTGGTACTCTGTTTGGCCATCGTGGAGAAAAAGGTGGCCACCATGATCGCGTACGCTAAGTTTTTCAACATCAAATCTTCTTCCTATTTTTCATGAAATAAAACTCATGTAGAACCATGTTAATGTTAGGTAGTGATTAGAAATATTTCAATACATATAAAACCATATTTTTATGTACAAAACTACCCCTAGTTGTTGAACAATCTAGACACGGACACAATGCATTAATACTAGTTGTAGTTCTTTGAAGGTTGCCATATTTTGACTATGTAAATAAATTCTAAAATTTAATATATTATAATTACAGAATATTTAACATATTATTTTATTATTTATTAATTTTTTGATGCAAATATGGTAGTTGCATGCATAAACTACCTAGAGTAGTTGCTAGGAATCACTAGTTGTCGCCCGTAGAGACTTTTTGTATGGAATGATAATGGGTTGGTTATTTTCATATAATTATAATTAATTTTAGAATTAATAGTTTTTAATAATTAATGATTTAAAAATGGTTTTAAAATATTTAATGACTAGTAATATTCTGGTGTGTATCTATTTGCATGTACAACCAATGTTGAATTAATAACTAGATAATAACCTAATTTAACTAAAAAATTAGAGTCTAATTAGTGTAATAACTAATTTTTAGGTGTTCGAGACATTTATGTGGAGAGCTCTGGACCGGACTTGTTGTGCTCGTAGTTTGTCTCGGAAGGCAAGTATACCATTCGTGATTGTACTGTTCAGTTTATATTATGCCGAGTTTTATTTGTTTAGTTGTGTGCCCGCATCTTAGAGTAGCAAACTTACCTGGTATATTATGAAGGTACTTGGTATCTTCTGATCTGACACTTGTTCAACATGTTCACTGAGTGAGAGAGAGTGCATGGACTAGCGTTTTGACTGGCCATTGATACGTGAGTTCAAGTCTTGTGTTAGTAGTTGATGTTAATTTAGTTTCTAGATTTTTATTAACATCGTTGTATTATGCCTGCACCACATATACTATTCAGATAGTACATTGGGAGGGGAGAATCTAATAGTGAGCGTATGAGTTTTTATTTTTTACTGTGTAAATGGTATAAATGGTGTATCCCCGACTTCTGTTGAACGCCTGGTGGGATGACTGGTTCTTCTATTTTTCTCCCCTCATGCGCCACTAGATATGTCTCGAGTGCATATCACATAGATGGTTTAGTTACCCTATTTATTGTTTACTGCTTTACTTTTATATATGTTGATTTCTTGTGTACTTATTATGTCCCTCTGAGGACCTGATACCTTTTCCAGATCCAGATGAGTACTTGTACCCTACGGACTACGGAGTTAGAGATTTTGTTGACGAGGACCTTGAGGTGGAGCCACATGAGTTTCCCTAAGCATTATGGATGAAAGTTGCTTAGTATCTTATGTGTCCTTATCTAGTTAGTTGGCACTAGGATTATTTTATTATTGTCTAGTTGTATTTTCTTTCAGTATTCTTTCATACTTATATTTTATGGATTGTTCTCTACTAGAATTTATTTTATAGTGGATTCTGAGACTTTATTTATTCATTCAGTTTCCTATTCGGTGATATTTATGGATGAGACTAGATTATTACCTGCCTGAGATGTTGTGGCTCAGTTATATTCTATAGTGTACTACGACTGGTTAGGTCCATTAAATTGGGTTCCAATAGCTATTCGTACAGCTAGCATGAGTATGTATACCCGGTCCTACGTATTTTAGGACTAGAGCGTGATATGCTTTTAATGGTGGCCCATACAGGTCGAGAGCATATTATTTTGGTTACGTCACTGTACCGAGTAAGCCTGCAACTAGGATTAGAATATAGGATCTCATCCACTTATTTGACTAATTTTCTTGATTTTGATCCAATTTTCTTGAAATTGACACCTTCCTTGGCCTTCGGAATTGCGTTCTCTTCATTTTTTTAACATCACTATAACCATTTTCTCATATCTCCCTATTTTGGAGGGTTAAATACACTCTTCTAATAGTTTCTTGAGTATAGGTTTATGCTAGAATATAGGAATCCTTGTTGTTAGGTTTAAAAGATAATTATGATAACATACCTACTAAGAAAATGAACTAGAATATTGACAGCTCTCAAAACTTTAGTATAAGCTGTCAAAAGTTTAGTATACCTAAATAAGCCCTAACATCCAGCACCTGTAAGTTGATTAACCATTATCCCTTGTTATATTTAGGTATGACTTGAGCATAGTATAAACTACTAAGGTTAGTTAGAAATTTGACCAGAATATTTGAGCGTAGTTTAAACTACTAAGGTTAGTTAAAAAATTGACCATAATGTTTGACCCTAGTATTGAGGAACCAAAAGAAATTTATTGTTGGACATTAGGACTAAAACTAACTTCCATAGTGAGATAATATATGGAAATTATAAATTTATATTCTTGTCTGGGTATTAGCAGATCAATATCTTTGGAAACCAAGAGGAATGAACCAATACCTTAGTAGGAGCAAGGGTACCCTATCTTCAACCTAGCAGATCCCCTAGATTCTATGATCATCGATGATTCATATTTGAGTATTCCTAAGTCACCGACAGTTCCATAACATCCAACCTTGGGTAACTATCTTTCCTTTATTGTAACTTCATTGTCGTTACTTTAAACATCTAACCATTGCAAGAATTTGACTCTATTTTCAAATCGTACCAACCTAGGAGACTATCATATCCTCGCGAATATCATCTCCCCTTAGGAAATATGTTATCATCCAACTATTTATATGCTTTCCCATCTTGAGTTAACCATCCACAAATTATAGATCAATTGTCATAGCTCTTTAAATAATTGAACATAGTAAACGGTTAGAACCTTTTTTTCCTTGACCATACCCTGAACACGGAGACTATCATATCACCTTCTCTTAGGACACCATCATATCCACTTACGTTACTTATCCCTTCTATCAATCATAGATCCCTTGTCATGCTCTCTAATTATTTGCACCTAGGAAATAATTGAAATCCTTCCTTGATCATACCTCGACCTCGATAACTTGTATACCATCTTCTCTTAACAAACCACATTATCATCAAGAGTCTTATTTACTTTTACATCTTGTTTTCTCATAACCTTAACTTTGATGTTCATTATTTTATGCGATAACTAAATTTTTTCTTCATCTTTCAAATCGTGCCACCTTACCCCTCTAATTTCAGGCAAAGTAATTTCTTTTATGAGACGAATATAGTTTGATAGGATTATAGTTTGATTAATCTTAAATCTAATTTTGTTGATAATTGTTAGTATTTGATAGGTTGAGTTGTTCATTTAGGTTAAAATGTAATTAAATAATTATCCTTTTGCTCTAAATCATATAACCTTCATCAATATATCTCAATACAGATTATATTCTCCCTCACGTTGCGAGCCAGCAACTTCTCCATTCTCAATATTAACACCTTTGTTCTATAAACACTGATTATAAGTAAGAGTTAAGGATGACCATTACCTTAGAGAGTTTTATAATGCCCTAGGATACCTTAATAGTACCAAGATCTTTTCCTTATAGACCTTAATAAGAGTTTCTACTCTATTTACAAGCATAAGGCTATTTTATAGAATCTCCATAAAGCAATTATAATACTAGTTGAATCTTTGTAAGTTGGGTAGCGTGTCCTAGAATTTCATAGTTATTAAGCTACATTAATAAGGTATAATTGAATGATACCGAAATATATGCTAGCATAACAAGATGGTGTTTGCCAAGACTGCAGAATCCAAGTGCTCTAAACCCTATTGGTCAATCATAGACTTAGACAAGAAGTTAGTATGACAACTGTGGAGACACAAACTCCGGACAAGTCTTAGATTGATGAATTTGAACTATTTGTACTTTCATTCATCATAATCTTACGTACTTATATTTTAGACTATCTTGACTTACAGCACCTCCAACTATCCACGGTCCTCCAGTTCGAACGGCTCTCATGTCATCTTCATTCATGAATTTAAAACTGTGACCTTCCTTTTCCAGTCGGTATAATCTCGTAGTCCACTCTTGCTTTCCATCGCCAGTTTAGGGAACGAGCAGCAAACTCAGGGTCAGGAGTTCTTCCGAAAAAATTGGCAGCGTAACTACTTATTATAATCGTCTAGAAGGCTTTTCTTGTTTTTTCCAGCGGTTATTGCTTTATGAAAATCTTTGTACATGATGGCTCCGTGTACTGTGACTCAAACCATTCTCGATTGACATGCTCTTTCCCCAGTATACGCTCTGCTCACCGTAACTGACGAGAAAGAGCTAAAGCCTCTGGCAGGGAAGGGCGCTCCGTGGTTCGCCTTCGGGCGCCTCTCTTTTCCTCTTGATGAAGAACTTTCATTTTTACTGCCCTCTACCTATGGTCAGTCAAGTCCAAGCTACTCCTTCTTTGAGGCCTTCTGCAAGATGAAACCTTCGACCCTTCTTTCATGGTTTGCGGGATCTTGTTCACCCCTCGTAAGATGGAATCCCCAAAAAGCCTATGTCGCTATTATAGCCTAGTTTTGCAAGCTTATTCTTTTATCGAGCTTGTTCATAATAATGTGTTATTAGGGACGCCCACTAATATATTGTCTAATTAGAATCGATGTATTATGGTCTGATCAACCTTAGTGCACTTGGTTCGCTCTTCGTATGACTATTTTGCGTGGATTGAGATATAGTTGTCTTAGCTTATTAGACAAATATACTTGCCCTCTAGACAGGTCAGAGCATATCTTATCGGTTACATAACTATACTGATACAAGCTTGCGAATAGGAATATACCAAGATAGGAACTCAATCCATAACTGATTTAATAATTTTCTTATTAAATTCGATTATCTCCCATGGCCTTCGTAATTGTAATCATGTATTTCCCTTAACATCACTATCATTGTTTCTCGTCTCCCTTTATTTCGGAGAGATGAACACCCGTTCTTGGTATTAGTTAAAAAATGGTTAAAAATAAATATTCCTTAGATATTTTATATTATTATTTGCTTGTTATATTTTTAATATACTTTTAAAGATAGGAAGGAGTATATGGATATGCTAAAAAAAATTATAGGTACATTGTTGGATTGAAAGTTTTTAGGAATAACTGATATTAGAGAAACTTATGAAAATTCTTTTGGGAGATAAATAAATGTTTTGGAAACTTAAAGTTTTGATATAGTATTTTGTTCTAAGTTAGGTAGAAGTTGTAGAAATTATAAATGTCAAATTCAAATTATAGTAAAAATAATTTATATTGCAGGTGAAACTCTTAGATGGTGGTTAAGAATGGAATCAAGAATAATATGATAGAGAGATTTGAGTACTTTTTCCCATAAGTTTTTTTTGAAGAAAATTTAGAATTTCTTTGAGATTATGTGAAGAAAAAAACTTAAAGATATATATTTGACAGTGGGGATAAGCGTATGGGGATTCGACTTAAATTTTTAAGAAAATTATGATTTTTATAAGATGGTTTTAGAAGAATTATGATTTTTAAGAAAATGATGATTTTTAAGAAAATTATGAAAATTTAAATTTTTATAGGATGGTTTTAGAAGAAAACATAATTAATTTGAGGATTCGACTTAAATTTTGAATTTTAAGAAATACATTATTAATTTAGATTTTGAGAATGGAAATTTAGTTTAAAATTTGAAGAATACGAAGTTAAAAAAAAAAAAATTTTGGAATAAGATTAGATTGAATGAGCTTGGGTTATTTAAATTTTTAAGGAGATAATGATAGATCAAATTTAGATTTAAATTTAATTATTTGATTTTTAAGAAAATTATGATGTATGGAATTTAAATTTAAATTTAAAATATTTGATGAATAAATTTTTTTTTTTGGAGTTTAGATTTCTAGGATATACATGAATTTAAATAAAGAGTTGAAAAATTTAAGATTATGATATGCTTGGAATTGTGTTTAAATTTTAAGGAGATTATGATGGCAGATTTAAATTTAGATTTGATGTAGCTTAAAATATTTAAATTTTGTGAGATTTAAAATTTGCAGAATTTGATAAGTTTTGACTTAAAATTTAAATTTAAGGATTTTAATAAAATTTGAACGAGTAGAATAATAATAATTTTAAAAGTGAGAATTGGTTCTAAGTTAAATTTGAGGAGTTTAAATCTTGAAGTGGACAAATTTTTAAGATTTAATTTTAAATTTTAAATTTTTGAGAATAAAATATTATTTTTGAGGATCTTGTTAAGTCATGACCAATGATTTGAGCCCATGATTATATTTTTTTTGAGTTCAAAGTGGATAAATTTTTTGTTATTGAAGATATTAAATTACGAGGATAAAATTCTTTTAAGGCGGGTAGACTGTGAGCACCCTGATTTTTATATAGAGTTATTTTGGTAATTAGGAATTAATTAATTAATTTTTATTTATTTATTTATTTTAAATATTTATTTGACAATTTATTGAACTATAGACACTTTTTGCCCTGGTCTTAAGATTTTAGTACAACACTAGCCCTGACCTTCCGACGAACTTTGCATACTAGACTTAAACGAGCCAAATTAGGTTCATGGATTGAATGTCACTCATAAATTCGCATCGCTATGCTTCGTTTTTGTCGCACAACTTTCGCAACGTAAAATCTAGATATATATTGACAATTTAGCACTTTGTCGTTGCGTACGATTTTAATGTGCAACATCAATCATTTTCATCTAACCAACTGCACATCCATGAGCCTAACTAGACCTAACATGTTAATATTAAGGGTGTACCATTCCTTTAAATTCCTAGATGCTTCATAAATATCACATGGTTGAAATCTTACTTTAAATATCCAGTTTTCCATTTTAGAAAACCGCTTCTTTCATATCCTTTGTGCACTTTATTTAAATTAAAATAATTAATTATATAATAGGCCAAGGATCATTATAAACCTAAAAAACCATAATGGACCCTTAATAACAAGTCCCTTTTGGTCCCAACACAACTCCAAGCAACCAATACCCAAAAGCCCAACGAACAAATATATATAAACATGCAACCCTTTCCTCTACCTAGCCCTAGCCGCCTCTCCTTTCCTATGAATGACAACAACAATAGCCCCCTCCCTTTTTAACATCTCCTCTTCCTTCTCTCCCTTTCTCACACCTTCACGCACCCCACGAGCACCCTAAGGCTAACCCCAAGGCCAATCCTTCACCCGAACACCCCCATATTAAGTCGGCTGCTACTGATGCTTATTGCTTCTTTAAAAAGTGAACAAAACCCCTCTAAAATCATATTTTCTTTATCTATTTGAAGTCCCCTAGCACCCCGTCTAGTGTTGCAAATTTTGGAGTTTGTTTGATACTCCGTTTGGCCATAGTGGCGAAGAAGGTCCCCGCCATAATCGCGTACGCGTAAGTTTTTCAACTTCAAATCTCCTTCCTATTTTTCAGGAAATAAAACTCATTTAGAACTATGTTAATGTTACGTAGCGATTAAAAATATTTTAATGCATGTAAAACCATATATTTATGTACAAAACTACCCCTAGTTGTTGAACAATCTAGACATGGACACAGTGCATCAATACTAGTTGTAATTATTTGAAGGTTGCCATATTTTGACTATGTAAATAAATTCTAAAGTTAATATATTATAAATAATATTTAATATTTAAACTATGTAGCGTAGTTGCTAGGAATCACTAGTTGTCGCCCGTAGAGACTTTTTGCGTACAATGATATTGGGTTGGTTATTTTTATATAATTATAAATAATTTCAGAATTAATAGTTTTTAATAAATAATAATTTAAAAATATTTTTGAAAATGTTTAATGACTAGTAATATTCTGTTGTGTAGATATTTGCACGTGAAATTAATATAAAATTAATAACTAGATAATAACCTAATTTAACTAGAAAATTAAAGTCTAATTAGTGTAGTAATTAATTGGTAGGTGTTTGAGACGTTTCTGTTGAGAGCTCCGGACCAGACTTGTTGTGCTCGCAGTTTGGCTCTGAAGGCAAGTTAAACCTTGCGTGATTGTACTATTCAGTTTATATTATGCCTAGTTTTATTTGTTTAGTTGTGTGCATGCGTCTTAGAGTAGCAGACTTACCAGGTATATTATAAAGGTACTTGGTATCTTCTGACCTGACACTTGTTCAACATGTTCACTGAGTGAGAGAGATTGCATGGACAAGCGTGTTGACTGGCCATTGATAGTGTGTTCATGTCTTGTGTTAGTAGTTGATGTTAGTTTAGTTTCTAGATTTTTATTTACGTTGTTGCATTATGCCGGCACCATGTATACGGTTTGGTACATTGGGAGGGAAGAATCTACAAGTTAATTAATGGGATTTTTGTTTCTTACTATATAAATGGTGTACTCCTGAGTTCTGTTGAACACCTGGTGGGATGACTAGTTCTTCTATTTCTCCCCCATCATGCGCAATTAGAGATGTCTCGAGTGTATATCACATAGATGGTTTAGTTACCCTATATATTGTTTACTACTTTACTTTTATGCATGTCGATTCCTTGTGTACTTATTATGTCCCTCTGAGGACCTGGCACCTTTTCCAGATCCAGATGATTACTTGTACCCTACGGATTATGGAGTTGAAGATTTTGCTGACGAGGACCTTGAGGTGGAGCCACATGAGTTTTTCTGAGCGTTACGGATGATAGTTGCTTAGTATCTTGGGTGTCCTTATCTAGTTAGCTGGCACCTGGTCTATTTTATTATTGTCTAGTTGTATTTCTTTCAGTATCCTATTATACTTATATTTTGTGGATTGTTCTCCACTAGACTTTATTTTGTAGTGGATTCTGAGACTTTATCTATTCATTCAGTTTCCTATTCGGTAATATTTGTGGATGAGACTAGATTATTACCTACCTGAGATGTTGTGTCTTAGTTATATTCTACAGCGTAGTACGACTGGTTTGGTCCATAAAATTAGGTTTCTATACCTGTTCGTACAGTTGGCATGAGTACGTATACCTAGTCCTACATATTTTGGGACTTGGGGGTGACAAAGACAGTCACCGCAAATCTGGTTTCTCTTCAATTCGGGGATTTCCTAGCACATGAGGTGCCCCATGGTGTCGTGCCAATACCCATAGCAACAATGGAGATTGTTAATCTCCACCAGCCCATGATCAAGATGAATGGTTGGTGCCCCTAACTACTCAACGGGGTAAAATCATGTGGATTCATCCTGATCTCTTGGAAGACTTAGAAAAAGAAGCAGCATCTTCAAGCTCTAAATCCAAGAAAAAAGTCACAAGGACCGATCATGCAATATGATCTCTCTAGAACATAATTCAGGAGACGACCTTCTTGAACCTAGACTTCGGGGTCTAAACCTATCACTAGGAGCTTCAGCAGACAAGCCACGCATGACTCACCAACATTTTTTTTTGGTTGGGTAGTGTTCCCTTGTATAGATCACACTACATCTTCAACACAAGTTACAACAAAGATGCCAAGCCTGCTATTAGCGAGCCTTCTTTCCCTTCCTCACTAACAAGCCTATCAGTTATGCCCGAGGATGAGAAACCCCAATTTTAGAACTACAGTCAACAATCAATCCGCCTTATGGAAAACATGGGTTATGATTTGCAAAAGGCTGGAGGTCTAAATTTTGGCAAAGGACGGCGCATTACTCTATATCCTCAAGGTTACCTTGGGAAATCTCGTAATGGATTGGAATACGAAGACACTAGTATGCAGAATTTTCCCAGCAAAGCTGAAAGGAGCCGTGTGAGGAGTAAGACCAAATCTTGCCGCATGGTCCAAATTTCTCCTGTATCGAAAGAAGTAATAACTGGAGAAACTCAATTCGGCAAGAACTATCTGAAGTTATATGAACAGACTCAGGATGATGATTCTCCTACTTCTTTTACCCCTGATACCCCGGTAAATGCTGAAGTAAGACCTTCCAAACCCACAACGGCGGAAAAGGTAAAGAAGAAATAAGTATACTTTGACAAGTCCTTGAAGAAGAATTCACTGCAAAGGCTTGACAAGCCGTACAATTTTGATATATTGGCACAACTCGCCAATACACCGGCTCGACTTTCAAACTTCGAGCTACTTCGTATTTTGTAAGAAACTCTTGATGCCTCGAGTGAAGCACTCAGAGATGCTGACTCGTACTTGATGCAGCTCAAGTCCTCAACTGAAGACCCAATAGCATGCCTTCATTGCCATAGTGTGATCGAGAAGATTCCTAATATCATCTCCACACAAGATGACATACTACTGAAGGGAAGTCGTCATGATAGGCCATTATACTACACTGGCTACATCGGTTCCATCAAAGTGAACCAGATTCATACTGACCCAGGATCATCACTTACCATCATCCCAAGGAGCTTGTTGCGAGCTCTAAAGATTCCAATGCATAACCTGTCAACCACCAATACTACAATATTAGGCTTTAATGTTGGAAGAAGTCGTCCCCTTGGAAAGATTCTCCTAAAAATTTAGATAGGCGTTTCTGAACTGAAGGCACATGTTATGTGATCGATTCAAAAGTATCCTACTATATTTTGCTTGGACGACCGTGGATACATGAAAACAAGATTGTGCCTTCTACTCTATATTAATGCTTCAAATATATGGATGGTCATGGTGAAGTCAAGATGGAGTTTGCAAACATCAACCCTTTCAAAGGTGTTGAATCGTATTAATACGACTCTGTATTGTACACGCCCGAATACCCGGAAGAAGAGGCTAATGAAGTTGATAAGGCAAAAGTTCCTCCAACTGAAGAGCGCCTTATGATCCGGGTTAAAGGGCATACTACTCGGCCGAGTCCTTCGGAGTCTCTTCTCATTCACCTCCGCAAGTCAACGCGGGAGGAAAAGGCGAAGGAACCAACACCTCAGGAGCCTCTTGTTATTCACCTCCGCAAGTCAAAGCGTGAGAAAGAATCAAAAGGGCCTATGGTGATCAATCTCACCAAGAGTAGGCTGGCAAAGCCTCCGCTTGTCATCAACCTATCTCGTGACAAACAGCTAGCACCAGCGAGCCCACCTCTTGTTATCAATCTCTCTAAGCCTGTTGTCAAAGTTGAACCTACAGTTGACAATGTAGAGGGAGAAGAGATCTTGTATTTTATGAATAAAGAAGATACTCCTTCACACTACGCCGATATTGACCCTTTTTCTAGAGAATTCTTAGAAGTCATGTATGCTTATGAACCTTTGTTTATTCCAGTACAATCACCATTCCAGACAAGTACCTCATACGGGTTATCCAATACCACTTGCTTTGTGGTCCTAGCAAGGCAGAATGATGATCACCAGATATTCTTTGGAAATGCCAGAATTAAGAAGGTGGCGCAAACCAATGACTCGGACGAAGTCATCGGAAGAATACAACTTCACCGCTATAGTCGGCCTGCCAAGAACATTATTTCAAAGATGGGTTATAATCTAAATTCAGATAAAGGGATCAATTATGGAAGAGGTCGACGCACTCATATACGTCACTTCTCTCCAAAAGGAAAATCAGAGACATACTATCAACAAACACATAGGGGTTTGGGCTACGTCACTCCTCCAACTCCTGAAAGCTCAGGGTCGGATAAGGAGAAACCTTCTTACTCTTCTGACTCGTCATGTTGGGATTATGATAAGAGCCTAGATGATCTTCTCAAGGATGTTTTTACAGTCATGGTGTCAGCTGACCCAAATGACGTTGAAGAAGATCAAACACTAGAACCATTCGAGAATGATCCATAGGCACAACGGATGGATTTACAGTGGGAGCTATATTTTGAGCAGTGGGAACCACCTATAAAGGATGAGATTGTTCAGATCGATGTAGGAGAAGAGTCTACCTTAAAACCAATCTTCATTAGTAAAAGTTTCTCTGATAAACATAAGCAAGCTTGGTATAGTTCATAAGAGAATACATTAATGCCTTCGCTTGGAGTTATGAGGATATGCCTAGACCTCGATTCTCAGATAGCCACATATAAGCTTAATATCCTTCCTAATATAAAGCCAGTAAAGCAACAACGGAGATTTCGTCCGGAAATGATGGATGCAATCGAAGCTGATAGCATGCAGCTTTGTTCGAGAAGAACAACATTATGACTGGGTGGCTAATATGGTTCCAATCATGAAAAAGAAAAGGAAAATCTAGGTCTACATAGATTATTGAGATTTAAATTCGGCTTTCCCTTAAGACGAATTCTTTTTACCCATTACATATGTTATAATCGACAATACTTGCAATTTTGAGCAAATATCGTTCATGGATGGATTTTCGAGATACAATCAAATCAAGATGTTCTCCGATGATGAAAACATACGTCATTCTGAATACTATTAGGCTTGTATTTCTATACAATGATGCCTTTCGGTTTGAAGAACGTAAGGGCAACATACCAACGGGCTATGAGTACAATCTTTCATGAGAATTTACAAAAGATGGTAGAATCCTACGTAGACGACATCGCAGTCAAAAGTCATCTAAAAAATAATCACCTATAAGATCTCCGGATGGTGTTTGACTTAATGCGCCAACACTAGCTCAATATGAATCCGACTAAGTCCTTCCTAGGAGTTTTCAGCGACAAATTCCTCAGGTTCGTGATAACCTCTAAGGGCATCCATCTTGACCCATATAAAGTCAAAGCTATCCTAGAGATGCGCCTATAGAAGCATGGAAAAATCTATACCATGCGCTAAATACGACCATAAGGCATGCACAGCCATGCATCCTATGCAGTCAGAGCCATGCGCTATGCGCAGCCAGACAATCATGCTCCATACGTAGGCCTGTGCCAAAATATAATCATACGCTATCATGGGCAGACTACTTCAAGAAACGTGCAACATCTATGACATCACAACGAAGGTCCCATGTGGCAAAATTCTCATGCGCCAACCTTCCATGCGCTAGATTTGTCATGTGGCGGTATTCCCATGTGGCAGTACGTCTATGTGCTGAAGTTATTATGTGGCAGTGTTCACTTAAATGCCCTATACAATCAAATATATTATAATTAACATCCAAGATCTTCAAATAACCAAGTTATGACATATGTCGTGCAGATTATGGGCATTAGCAACCCCAGATCTCGAATTGCCATGTGTCAGTCATATCATAACATGCGCCTATGAGATCCGTGCACGCATACGTATACATAGTCCTCCGAAGTCTATAAATAGTGGACGTCTCCCACACATAAAGTTGAAAACCACCGCAAAAAGAAAAAAATAAGAAAAAGATAGAGGGAAGAAGGGACATCAACTGAGTCGCATACTTACATTCCCGAAGGCCTTGCCATCCTCTTCGACTTCGGACCATCAACGGAGTAAAGTGATCGACCGCAGATCAGATCTCCATCGTCACACTTGTCCAGACCTTTCCTTTTTGTACTCAGAACTCTACGTATTAGAGTTTCTTTTGTACCTTATTTTGTTATACTCCAATCAATACAAAAGTTCGTTCAACTTTTCCTATATTATTTGCAATGTCGACAAAAATGACGACTCTGGTGGGAAAGAACTTCTCCATCAAAAAGTTAGTGACGCAGTTCAACGAAAATAAGCTTGGTTCAACCTAGAGGATGTTGGTCGTTCGCTTTGACCAACAAGCATTCAAAAAGATGCTGGACAAGCCGAGTTTCGCATCGAGGACCGCAAGACCTCAGAAGACTCGCAAGGCTTGGGTCGCCAAAGGTCACTGTGATGCACCTACAGTCTACGAAAGATGTGCTTCCAACCTCCACAGTTGGGAGAACGTATGAAGTCGCCACATATACTATCCCCGTCTCCTTGGAAATGACGGCTCTATTCCCTCGCTTGGGAGCCAGAGAGTCTTCCTTGCTTACAGATCGTCGCTTAAAAACCACAACGGTCTGCTCCATGGATGATTACTCAAACTTTCGTCTCTGAAAGGTCTCCCCCAAGTCGATAGGACTGAGCTCTCTGGATGGCATCTTTTGACGCAGCAAGTTTGGTCCCAGCGATAAAACTCTGCTCTCGGTCGTAGTCCAGAGATAAGTTATTTACCGAACAATAATACTTCATGGCTGCATACAGAATATGAGTTTCAGGTCTCCGCAAGGGTGCAGTAAACCGTACTTTGGTACACCCGGCACTGTAACACTGTTAAGCTTGGGCTTCGTCAAGCAAAATCTTTAAGCACCCCAGACTTGAGCTCGGGGTACCTAACAACAACTAGCTATAGCCGAGTTGACAAGCGAATCAGCTTGGGAGGTATGGCTCCAGATATACTTTATCTTTGTTCTGATATACCAAATCAGAAAGCCAGATTGATAGTAGCTAGTGGAAAGCTTTCCTTAGTAGACTGGTAAATACGGTCCCAATATCCTCAAGATCTTCACCTTTGGTAAAGCCCGCGTAATAGGGAGGTACTGCAAAGAAGTCATAGCCATTTATATGACTCAATACCTTCTGACAAATGGGCATACCAGAGTGGCGCCACTCCATCCTGCGGTAGCTATAAAGGTAGGTGTCTCTCTCATGGGTGTCATCCTACATACCAGGGGTCATTAAAGTAGGGTGGTACAGAATTAACCAACCCATCAAATAGTGGTAAGGTAACTCTACCCGAGGGAAGTCACCACTATTCCATTCTTTTGGTGTCAGCTTCTCCACGAATTCTCGTAGCCCGCAATGGATGTTACAGGGAGGAGAGTCTACGATCGAAGGCCATATTAACAACCAAAATGATAAGGTTCCTACTCACTTTTTCAAGATATCCCGAGCCACCCGAAACCAGACAGTTAAGAAGCCATATCATCAGGTAGCCCACGAGTGCCGCTTACGGGGTTCAAATATATTATGGGAAAATAGCTGTAAATCTCAGAGTCTGCTTCCTCGGATCCATCCACCTGGGGGATCTTTTCGTGCAAAGATGTCACTAGAGCTTATATAGCCTCCGGTGAGGAGGCCTGGCGAGTAGTGAAGTAGATATTCCTATCTCCCACCTTATGTTGTGTAAATAGATACATTTTCAAGACGGTAACATAAAAAGAAGCCCCCGTCCTATCCAAGTGATGACCTACTTGGTGGTGGCATAGTAGTTCTTTATAGACGACCATTATTTTGGGCTCTTTTGCCTCCAAGGATGTAAGATCCTTATTGCAAGGGGTATACTCCACGTACGGCTTGGTGCCCTAAGGGAGTTTGGAGATTTCGTATATCTCATAAAAAGCTAGGTGCATCTCTCTGCCTGGCATAAAGAACGTTCCAGAGTGGCAATTATATATTTCATTTACAGTAAGAAACATATGGTGGTTCACCTCCACCCCATACTGAGTAGCCCTAAGAGCGTAGTACAGCCCCAAGTTTCTCAGGTCTGCCTCATACGTTAAAAGATCCACGTGGTCAAAGTCCTGCTCTTTAATAAGCTTCATTTTCCTCGAATGTTGGCCCGTCGCGATAAGAGCTTTGGTCGGGTTAACAACCTTTTCAACAAAAACAAAACCCAGCAGGCTGAGGGTAGGACCAAAGAGGATCTCGCCCATCGACGGCACAGTCATCGATAATGCATAAAATAAAGCAAATGGGAGATTAGAATCCGGCAAGGGTAAAGTATTAAGCATCTTCAAAAATACATGCACACAGAATAACCGGGCGCATCAGCTAGATACTAAGGCAAAACCATTTATACGTGCATGATTCCTTGGTGCATGAACACGACCATGAAAGCAGCACAACATATCGCATGATCCCTCAGTACATGTCATAAGCACTACACAACAAAGCAAAATTGGCCATACTCATGAACACGAAGATAGGAGGCACATATTCTCTCGAGCGCAAGCTTCATGATGGGCGTCCTAGAGACGTCCATGCCCATGCGCGAAAGTATGGTAAAGCTTCTAGCGTATCTACAAGATGAAGCTTTGTAGCGACGTCTATGCGCTTCAGCATCGGGTTTATCTGTGCATGCTCTAGATGGGGGGGCATCCATGCAGCCGACCGTATAGAAGTGTGTGTGTTTAAATCGAAAGAAAATGTGCGAATGGTTATAACAAGTAAACCTTGCCGCCATTACCTTTGACAGCCCCCCTCACGTCGAGATGCATCGACTCAGCAATAATCAACTCGGTCGTGGTCTCAGCCGACTGCTCCTTCCCCTTTCCCTTGCCTTTAGGGGCCATGGAAGTCAAACGATGTCAACGAGCAGAGAGAGGTTAAAGGAAAAGAAGAAAGAGGAATAATCATGGTAAGGAAAGAATTCCTCTTACCTATCTAGACTCCCATATATATACGGGATGGGATGAGCGGTTGAAAAGTAGGCGGTCGGCACTTTGGAAGGGACAATCACACGTGTCGGTCGGCTATGTGCGATCCCTAAAGATTTGTTTGAGAGTCAAGGCATCATTAACTTAATCGATATCATGTCAGCCATATTGCGGGATCATATGCTCTAAACTAACCTATGTGCCAACAATATTGATGCGCAAACAAGTTTATGCGCCAAACAATATCATGCGCTAAACAATCCTATGTGCCAAGAAACATATACACTAATAAAATTATGCACCGAAGTGGCCCATGTGCCTTTATCATCCATGCATCGAAGGGGTCTTGTAGAAGCATGGAAAAATCTATAACATTTGCCAAACATGACCACAAGCCATGCGCTGCCATGCATCATATACAGTCAGAGCCATACGCCATGTGCAGCCAGACAACCATGGGCCATATGCAGGCCTGAGCCAAAATATAATCATGCGCCATCACGGGAAGACTACTTCAAGAAATGTTCATCGTCTATGAGCTCACAACGAAGGTCCCATGTGGCAACACTCTCATGCGCCAACCTTCCAAGTGCTAGATCTCCCATATGGCAGTGTTCCTATACGATAATACATCTATGCTCTAAAGTTATTATTTGGAAGTATTCCCTTAAAAGCACCACACAATCAAATCTTGCAATCATTAACATCCAAGATCTTTAAATAACCAGGGCATGACATATGTCATGCATATTATGGACATTAGCAACCCTATATCTCGAATTGCCACGTGTCAGCCATATCACGACATGCGCCTATGAGAGCCGCGCACATATGCGCATACATAGTCCTTCGAAGGCTATAAATAGTAGGTGTCTTCCATACATAAAGAGGAATACCAACGCAAAAAGGAAAAAAAGATAGAAAGAAGAAGGGACATCAACTGAGTCTCATACTTAGATTCCTGGAGGCCTTGCCATCCTCTTCAAAGTCGGACTATCAACGGAGTAAAGTGATCGACCGCAGATCTGAATATATCTTTTTTACTCAGAAATCTATACATTAGAATTTCTTTTGTACCTTTTTTGTTCTACTCCAATCAATACAAAAGTTCGTCCAACTTTTTTCGTATTCTTTGCGATATCAACAGCGCCCTCCTCATAACCTCAAAGAGATTCATGGTTTGTATGGCCGATTAGCATATAATAGGATTCATAACAAATATTTTCGGACAATGTCATCTATTTACTCAATTAATAAAGAAAGGGGTGACATTCGTATGGAACGAGCCGTACCAACAAGCATTCGATGAAATCAAGCGATACTTGACGAATCCTTTAGTTCTAGTGCTCCGGTGGTGGGAATGCCTTTCTTGTATGTTCGAGAAAGGTGTCACCCTCTCTTTTTCAACTAAGGGTATTTTGGTAGGCATGGGTAATTATTTTTTTAGGATTATAATATTAAATATTGTGCATGTATAAATATAAATTATTGTATTATTTATTTTATTGTTAGATGTTAGATTTATTTTGGACTTGTGTAGTGGACCTAACTAGTTTAGTTTAGATCCATGGACCCAATATTTGATTCTAATTTAGATTGAGCCCAATAGTAAGCCCATTCATTAGGAGGATGAGTTAATTAGTGAAGCCAATTAGACTAGAACCTATGCTCCTTAATTATTTTCTTCATGAGAGGCCCCAATGGGATATTTTAGACTTTTCATAGTAGCTTGGAGGAGGGGCAAGGGCAGGCCACCTTTAGGGAGGAGAGAGACTCTTTTTTCTTATTTTGTTATTCCAATCTAGATCTAAAATTTTCTCTCTTCCAAATTCTTCATTTTCACACCAATCCCTACTAAAATTTCTTTCCAATTCTTTCCCTATTCATCATTGGAGGCTAGTAAAATAAGGATCTATAAGGAGAAAGCAAGGTTCTACAAAAAGAAACAAGGATCTACAAGTTGGAGGCTCTTTTCCCCCAATTTAGGGTTTTATTGAGAATCTATCTCCCAATAAGTATAATTTAGTTTTTTCTCAAGTTCTAAATATATGATTTAACCATAAGGAACCACCACATTTGCTAAGGCTATCCATAGGAATTGGAATTAGGTTCATAGGAGGCCTATGGAAAAAGTTATGTAGTATTTTGTGTCAATTTTAGAGGAATTCTGAGATTGGCACATCTTGTGTTTGCCAAATGGTTAATTAGACTAAATTAGCATATGTTTAATTATGTGTGACTAATGTCATGTCCACAATTGGATACGTGTAGGCCGTATCCCGACAATTTGGAGATATGGGTTGATTTGGGAGTTTTTCTCCGACATGGGAGTTTGAGCATGCCACATCTTGACACGGACACGTAGTTGAGTAATTAGTTCTTTGTATTATTCATAATTATTATTTTAGACTTGCTCGTTTTCTTTGAAATATGTTTGGTTGTGTGGTGGAGCCGTATCTCAAGTGTATCATAGAATGAGTGTAATACGGGTGCGGTGCACTCCACGTATTTGTTTTCTTGCATTTCAATTCAATTTGACTTGGTATTATCTATTAGAATGATATAATTATATGATTGTGTGTATATGTATATGTATCTCTATTATATTATATAGATATGTATATATAGCTATGAGTATAAGTGTAGTAATATGTGTATATGTGTTTGTTGTACACACACACACACATATATATATATATATATATATATATATATATATATATATATATATCTATGTATGATTATTTCATAAGAGAGTATATCTATATATGTATAGATATGAGTATGTATATATATATTGATATCTATATAAGTATATAGATGTGTGTGTGCATATGTGTATGTGTGTTCAGTGAAGTGTGAGGGTCGGGCTGCACAGTATCAATGAGCATGCAGGTAGCACACTGCAACGGCAGCTTATCAGTGGTAGCAAGAAGCAGAGTCTTCAGTTGGTACTGTAGTGAGTTAGCTGCAACTGCATATTAATGCATTTAGCAAGGAAGCAAGCCTGTGCAGTAATGTACCAACTGCATTCAGCAAGTATGCAATAGCATATTGTTGCAGTAGTGTGCAGCAAAGAAGTGGCTGCTAGCACAGCAAGCACAGGAAGCACAGCAAGTAGCAGCCAGTGTTGCAGCATGCACATTACTGCATTCAGCAAGAAGTTCAGCTGCCACTACACTGCAACAAAGTGCAACAAATTGAGCAGCAGCTGCAATCATGCAGCTGTTAAGGCATGCACTGCAACAGTGCATCAGCAAGAGGGCATTAGCAGCATCGAGCCATACTGCAGCTTGTGTAGACAGCAAGAAAAGGCATTCACTGTTTGTTGCAGCAGCAACAATCAAACTCAGATCAGTAGCAGTGCAACAGTTAGTTTTATTATTAGTTTAGTAGTTAATTACATTGTTAAGTAGTTTGTATATATATACATGCTATCGAAATAGTTATATATATATATATATATATATATATATATATATATATATATATATATATATATATATATATATATATATATACTTGTTAGACTAGTAACTGTATGTATATATGTATATAAGTATTGATATGTTAGTGGTAAATTGGTATTGAAGTATTGTATATATGTATTGGTATATTAGGTAGTTAGTAGTATTATAATAGTTTAGTTAATGTTAGTTATAGTTTAGTGTATTGGTAGTTAGCTATCAATTAGGATTTGAATTACCTTATGATACCAAGGTAATGTCAAGGAATTGGTCGATACTCAAGGTATTGAGTTTGAGTATCAAGATTGGTGTGTAGGTGGTGAGATATGCATTGGTTCAAAGTCAAGGTATCCAATTTGTATTAATTAGCTAAGATTACTATACATATTGTCTTATATATATAAATTAGTATTTTTATATCTAAAATCTTGCTTATCCTATGATATGGTATTTTGTTTGTATCCTAGTATCTTAGTTTAGCTAGTGTGGCCTAGTTACATAGTGTATGGACCTAATATCCTTGAGTTAGACTCATACGACCTAGAGTCGACCAAGTTTGACTGTTTTACTTGGAAATGGCTTTCTGAACTAGAATTAAACTAGTTTAACTTATTTTTATTCCAGAATCTTGTATTGATACAATATACCATATATAGGTCTATGTGACACCAGCTTGGACATCGAGAGATAGACCTTGCTAAGGACCTCAGGCGAGTACATTTCTCTATTAGTTTTTATTCCATAATAGTAGATATATCTCATGTTCTAGAACTGTATACTTGATTCTGACACATTGGTTTCACGGACTGGTACTACATAGATCCTGTCAAGAGATATTATTCTCTACCGTGTTCAGCGGATACTCTTTCACATGTATTTCATCGTGTGTACTAGGTATTGATTATTTATATTTTGTGTTCATACACTGCTCATGTTCAGTGTGCTTATATTCGTATACACACACTGTTCATGTTCAGTGTGCCCATATTTGTGTTCATAATGTTTCGTGATTGGATCTATTGGTATTAGTTGGGAATGGGGGAGTATGAGTTGATTTTGTAATCAAGCCCTAGTGTATTTGTGTATATATCGATTATATACCACACTTGTAATCGAGTCACCTTATTGTATTCGTGTTCAACCTAAACCGATAATATAATAAACTTGTAATCCAAGGCACATTGGTTAGATTTCAGTTATTCCTTTTTATTGCAGATATTCATATTACATATTCTTTATTCTAGTACATTGCATGTTCACTCTAGTTTATTTTATTCTGTTATTTAGTTATCTTGTATTCTTTTCTATTATCTATTTTATATGCTCGATTATGTATTTAAAACTGTTTTTAGAGGTATGTACTTTGCTCCAATCCTGACTGGATATATTTTTTCAAATGATTGGCTCATAGATCAGTATCCTACATTCTATGGGCCGTAGGAGGGCATACCATTAGAGGATACTCTTATAGACCAGGATGACGTAGTTCTAGAGCCTGGTGAGGTTTAGTTTATTTTGGTGGACTTGTATTAGACTTCTCTGAGATTCATGGCATGTATATTATTTCAGACTTGTGGATTGTATCTTGATTCTTTTCTTCGTTATTCCATTCGTGCTTTATCTTTCTTAGTTTGTATTATGATGGAGTATAGTTACATTTTTGAGATACTATATTGTTCCTCCATTTTGGAGTTGAGATGATTGACAGGTATCATATTTATATTGTTGAGATGTTAGTTAGTTAGTTAGAGTTGACCTAGACAACGTTCTATCATCGATATTGTGGCGTAGAGTGGACGTACCCCCATACTCGTACCTGAATATCCGGGTGCGGGTCATGACATATTTTAAGTGGTGGCCCATGCAGGTCTAGAGTCATATTTAGAGTGATATCATAGTAGTGCTCACCTAGAGTACTGCTACGAGCGTGATTTAGAAAATATGATTTAAGCTGAGAATTTACTCAATCATAACTAGGAAACACTTCCAATATCAGTTTTTCTATCCTTATCTATTGAATGTTTGCTTTGCTTTGAATAAATTATGTCCTTCTTTGATGATATCGTATCATACTCAATATTGATTCCTTATTTCAATCTATCTTCAGGATGCCGCCGAAGATGCGTTCCCAGCGCTCAGGTGCCATGTCAACACGGTCAGTAACTTCTTTGCCTATGAGGGCAACACCATCAGACGATGTTCTAGCACCTATATTTCAGAGGTCAGCTTCACCAATCCAGTTGGGCATTTCTGCAGCAGCTTTCGGAGGTGGTCCACCTCAGGTGCTGAGGACTGTGCCGACAATTTCAGAGGATCTTCCACCTCTACCATCCGTAGTCGATCAGACACAGATGTTCATGCTCTTTCAGCAGATGATGGAGTCACAGCAGCGTCAGTCAGAGGTCATGTGGCATAGCGTTGAGAATGCTCACTAGATTGAGCTCGTAGCAGTTGAGAGAGATGCCTTAATCCAGCCACAGAAGACACCACCTCAGTTACCACGCAGCAGCCGAGGCCGGGGACCATCATAGATTTTAAGAGGATGGGGCCGAAGGACGTTAAAGTCACTAAAAGGATCATTTATGATGAAGATTGGATAGAAGACATTGAGCAGAACCTGCGACTGGCGCAGATTCCAGAGAGGTTGCAAATAGAGGCCGCGGGGAGCATGATGTTCGATATTGCGTTGACTTGGTTCAGGACGAACCCCAGGAATTACTTGGGAAGCTTTCAAAGAGCTCTTCAAGGAAAAGTTTTTTCCAGATATTGCTCTGACATCTCTAGAGAGCCAGTTACAGTACCTTATTCAGGAAAGTATGACGGTGGATGAGTATGCAGCAAATTATTACAGATTAGGTTATTTTGTGGAGGGGCAGAACCCCTGAGAAAAAAGCCGGGAAGTTCAGGAAGGGCCTGAACAGGGAAGTCAAATCATATACGAATGGAGATCCCACCACTACTTTCGAGGAGATTCTGAGACAGGCACAGTAGGCAGAGGATGATCTAGAGCTTGGCTCTAAGAGGCTGAGGGACACATGAGGATCCAGTACCAACAAGGGTCCAATAAAGTGGCCTCATTTTTAGCAGCAGCACCAAAGGTACTTCCAGCAGCCGAGGCAGTAGTATCATGGACCAGCTAGAGCGCCGGTACATCAGATACACCAGATTCAGAGGCCAGTTATTTCTTCCACTTTTTGTAAGAAGCGAGGACATGGATGGGATGCATGCAAGATGAGATTAGGCCAGTTCTTATTCTGCAGATCAGGAGACCATCAGTTTAGGGGTTGTCCTAAAGTCCCAGCTCCTCCAGCTCAGGGCGGAGCTCAGGCACAGAGATCACCCACGAGACCACCAGTGGGACAGTAGAGAGGACCTCCTCTACCACCACAACAACAGTAGATAATCAGTACCAATAGCAGCAGAGAGGTACCCAGCGACAGGGGCAAGCTTTTACCTTGATCGTCGAAGAGAAAGAGCCAGTCGGTGATGTTATCTCAGGTTCAGTCTATCTTGATTCTTTTTTAGCTCATTCTTTATTTGATTCTGGTGCGTCACATAATTTTGTATCTGTATCTTCTGTTCTGATACATCATCTTGAGTCTGACCAGTTGTTGAGGACTTGCAAGATCACGACCGGGGGTAGCATTATCCTGGTCTGTGATGTTTGTAAGGACCGAAAAGTTTTTTTGGGAGGCCGAGAGTTGAGCATATGTCTACTTGTAATGCCACTTTCGAGCTACGATATAGTACTCGGGATGGGTTGGTTGAGTAGGCATCATGCTAGTATCGATTGTCGTGGAGGCAAATTTTTTGTTTCAGGCGACAAGAGAGCTAGAGTTTGAGTTCGTCAGAGAAGAAGCAGAGCAGAGCGAAGGTTACTTCTGTGGAGCTTTGGTAGAAGAGCAGGAGCCGCCATATCAATTGATTGCAGAGTATATAGACGTCTTTCCGGAGGAGTTGACGGGGTTGCCACCAGACAGAGATGTTGAGTTCTCTATAGATTTAGTGGTAGGCACAGAGCCAATATCATAATACGTCTATAGAGTGAACAACAACGAACTGGTAGAGTTGAAGAAGCAGGTGGATGAGTTACAGGACAAGGGCTTCATCAACTCCAGTTCATCACTAAGGGGTACTCCGGTACTTTTTGTACCAAAGAAGGATTGGTCGGTACGTATGTGTATCGACTACAGGGCACTCAACAATCTCACTATCAAGAATAAATACCCATTGTCGTGGATTGACGATTTGTTTGATCAGTTGAGCGGAGCAAAGGTATTCTCAAAGATAGACTTGAGGTCGGGGTACCACCAGGTGAAAGTGAAGAAGAAAGACATTCTGAAGACAGCTTTTAGGACTCGGTATGGGTAGTTTGAGTTATTGGTGATATCGTTTGGGTTGACCAATGCCCCAGTGGTATTCATGAACCTGATGATAAGGTGTTTCATTAGTACTTGGATCAGTTTGTGCTAGTATTCATTAATGATATACTAATTTATTCGAAGACCCCGGAGGAGCATAAGAAGCACTTAAGGATAGTTCTGGAGACCCCCAGGAAGAAGAAGCTATGTGGCAAGATTTTGAAGTATGAGTTCTTCCTTGATAAGGTTGAATTCCTCGGGCATGTGATTACAGGAGACGGGATCTCAGTGGACCCGAAGAATATTTCAACAATGGAGTCATGGTCCACCCCGAGTTCAGTGGTAGAGATCAAGAATTTTCTTGGATTGTAAGTCTATTATCGGAGATTTATTTAGGATTTTTCCAGGATTTTGAAGTCGATGATAAGACTAACCAAGAAGGACGTGGAGTTCGTCTGGACTGAGGATTGTCAGTCAACTTTTGAGGAGCTGAAGAAGAGGTTGACTACAGCTCCAATATTGACTTTGCCATCAGGGACAGGAGAATTTTTTATATACAGTGATATAACGGGTAAGGGTTTGGGTTGTGTGTTACAGCAGAACGGGAAGGTGATTGCCTATGCTTCCAGGTAATTATGCCCTCATGAGTCGAATTACCATACCCATGACTTGGAGTTGGCAGTAGTAAATTTTGCTCTTAAACTGTGGAAGCATTACTTGTATCGAGAGCGGGTAGAGATCTTTACAGATCACAAGAGATTGAAGTATATATTTACACCAAAAGAGCTCAATATGAGACAACGATAATGGTTGGAGTTTATTAAGGACTTCGACATTTCTTTGCAGTACCATCCAGGAAAGGACAATATAGTAGAATTAGGTTTACTTGGCATATATAGTAGAACTAGGGCTAGTTTGAACCCAATTAGAATTTAGAACACGGCATTTGATTTAATTGTACATTATTTTATCGTTTAGCACACCTTACCGTTGCTTCATTAATTGTAGCACTACACTAGCCATTGCCTATCTGCAAATTTCACAATATTGTCTTAGACGTGTCCGCCTACCTTTCTGACCTTTGTGTAACTTATAATCATGCTCTCTGGTGCTACATTTTAGTCGCACAATAAACATCGTGGACGTTATATCTTAATTCTAACTAAATTCCAACTCTCTACCCTTGTGCGTTCCAATCGAAATTGGAGACACAACTTTGACTGTTTTATACAACCCGAATTTTATTAATATTCTACCCTGTATCCTCTACGCCCAAACGCTTGTGTCTGACCTAATTTTATTCCCAGGTACTCCAAATTAATTCCAGAACATCGTGCGCAGTAATTTTAATTAATTAAATCTAATTTCCATCATTGTGCAATTTTTCTAATTGTTGGGGGCTTTTTATGCAGAAAAGTATTGAGATATCCCCACCATTGGACAATACGTGAAGAAAACCAATTTTCCCTTCACGTGGATTTTTTCGTAATTTTTGGGATGTGCAAAGCTCAACATCGCCCCGTTATTTTAGATCTATCCTTGTATTTAATTAATGCAAATTCTAGCCCTCCCAACATCATCATGTGAGCCGAAGGCCCAACCCCAAGAAGGGTTGACCAAGCCCACTCCTAGGTCAACAAAACCCTAGTTCACATGGTTATAAATACATACTTTACATTTTATTAAATGAGAAAACAAAACTTAAAACACATAAAAACTCTCAGCCGACACTGTTCATCTCCCCTCCCCCGAGTCCCTGTCCAGTCTCGCCGGAGACTCGCCGGACCTCCAGATCAGCCCCGCCTCGACGAACCACCATCCACTTTCCTCCTCCACCACTCCATCACCGCTGAAGCCGCCGCCGCTCTCCTCCAGATCCGCTGTACTCCCCGACGACACGCCGGAGCTAACCACGAGGCCACCAGTACACCCCCATTGCCCCGTTCTCTGCCCCCTCGTCATCTTCTTCATCTCCTCCGCCTGCACTCCTCCACCGGACCTCCCCCGTCCCTCTTTCTCGACCTCCTTTCCCTGACCTCGACGCTGGAGCACCCGACCCCGGCGGTCCAGCAGATGACTCCCCGCCGCCGGAGTCGACAGCACCACCACCATCATTGTCATCCTCCCCTTCTCCTCCTTCGACTGCCCGGAGCTCCCCGTCGGCTCCTCTTCAACCACCACCCACACAACTCCGGCCATACCACAGCCTTCCCCTCCTTGGCCTCTCCTCAACCTCCACGGCCGGACATCCCCTCCCTGGCCGGACCTCCCTCCCCCACTGGCCGGAATATCATCACCACCACCCTTGCCAATAACATCATCACCTTCACCATCACCATAGTCATTACCACCACCATTATCATCACCCTAACCATCATCGTAGCCATTGACGACATCATCATCGTCGTATCATCTTTACCACTCTATCGCGATTATCATCTCCAACATCATCACTATCACCACCATTATAATCACCATCATCGTCACCAATACCTTAACCCAAATTGCCCACATCATCCTCCTGGTCATCACCATCCTCCACATCATCGCCCTCATCACCACCACCTTACACATCATCATCCACACCATCAACCTAGTCATCATCTTATCACTGTCATCATCATTACCTCACCCTTATCGTCATCATCGTCATTAAACACTATCACCCTTAACCACCAACCTTGGCAACTTCAACCAACATCATAAACCCCTTCATCGTGTTTATCGTGGACCGACACTCTTGCCAGACAACCCGCACCAGTCACCCCCGATTTTTGTACCTATGCACGCTGACCCCGGAGACCTGTTGGATTTATCTGCGTGACTTCCGGAGCTGGTTATTGGGACTACACAGCCGCTTGCCAGGCAAGTATACCTTGCCTTGTTGTACTGTTTAAATTCTATATTATTAGCTGCATACTAATTATTTAATTATGCGCGTCCGAGAGAGACTCGGGTGCAGTCAACGAATGTGTTGACGTTAGGACTTGTGTCCGACCTAGTGTCTAGTAGACCCACCTAAAGTTATAAAGTTATTGGTATGACTCCCAGGCCTTGACACATTTCGTACACGTATTGTGAGTCTCATGTAGGGCACGGTCCTGCGTATGTGGTTGGCCACATGTACGTGTAGGTGTACGACGGATAGGGTATAACTGCTAATATTGATGCATGTTAGAAGACTTAGCAGTTATTAGTAGGCGGAGCATAGACTGTCGCGATACGATGGTCCCATCCTTGTCATTGTTTGGTTGTAAGGATGGACCCTTGCTCTAATAATAGTCTATGAGCCAGAGTTATGACGCCGAGGCATAGTAGCTGAGGCGTGTTGTGGATACAACATGCTTAGATCATTGGACGGGGAGGACGACTAGTAGGCATATGGGACACCCCACTCCTTTACACTGACACCGCACTCTACGGAGTGATACGGACGTATATATATATTACTAATCCACGTTCTGTAGAGTGTTGGACGTTACTTGAGGATATTACAGATACCACACTCTATAGAACTTTGGACGTTACTGTATTCCCGCGCCCGTGTTATAGGGGGCATGTGTGGCATATACTAGCCGGTTGTCATGACTGGTGAATTATGTCAGCATATGTCTAGCCTACACCTTCCCATATACTCACAGTTGTCCTCAATTTGTATTTCACTTAGATGGTTAGTTCACCATAGAGTTTTACAGTATTTACTTTATGGCATGCTTTTATGTATCTTGTTATGTCCCTCTGAGGACCTGGTCCCTTTCCAGGTGTATTTTTCATGAGTATTCGCAGGAGCACAGATTCAGACCTACTACAGATTTGCGATGAGGTCTTCTCGTCGAGCCCATGATTGGTAGTTGATATTCTTATTTTGTATTTATCTTGTTTATTCCATATTCTAGTTCGGCAGTGGATTTATTTCCATCCGACTGTCACCTTTAGTTACTTTTTATGGAGATCTAGTTTCATAGCTGTTGGTCATTTAATTATATTGATTTTATGGATGAGATCTAGATTATGCCATGTGACTTGTGTTGAATTTATACCACTTGTGGATTTTGTTATTCATATACAGCGTACGTGTGTTATGGTTTTCTATATATTGGAGTGCCATATTCATACGGTTGGCATGCTCACGTGTCCTAGTCCTACATATTTTTGGGACTGGGGCATGACAGGAAGTCTATTATCGGAGATTTATTTAGGATTTTTCCAGGATTTCGAAGCTGATGACAAGACTAACCAAGAAGGACGTGGAGTTCGTCTGGACTGAGGATTGTCAGTCAACTTTTGAGGAGCTGAAGAAGAGGTTGACTACAGCTCCAATATTGACATTGCCATCAGGGACAGGAGAATTTTTTATATACAGTGATACAACGGGTAAGGGTTTGGGTTGTGTGTTGCAGCAGAACGGGAAGGTGATTGCCTATGCTTCCAGGTAATTACGCCCTCATGAGTCGAATTACCATACCCATGACTTGGAGTTGGCAGCAGTAATTTTTGCTCTTAAACTGTGGAAGCACTACTTGTATGGAGAACGGGTAGAGATCTTTACAGATCACAAGAGCTTGAAGTATGTATTTACACCAAAAGAGCTCAACATGAGACAGCGACATTGGTTGGAGTTTATTAAGGACTTCGATATTTTTTTACAGTACCATCCAGGAAAGGACAATGTAGTCGCGGATGCCTTGAGCAAGTATCTAGTGGCTATGTACTTAACGAGGGACCGATATTTATTGGCCGATCTTGATAATTTGAGTATTGAGGTATTAGTTCATGGAGTTGCTGCACAGATGTGGGGACTTTAGGTATAGTCAGAGTTGATGGACCGGATCAGACCCCCATAGTTCAAGGATGAGTCTCCGAGGAGCATCAGAGCACAGGTCTAGATAGGGTTGACAGATGCGTTTAGCATTGTAGATGATATATTATTGCGACACGGTACCAGATTGTGTGTGCCGAGTGGAGCATTGCGCGAGTAGATTCTTTAGGAGGCGCATCAATCTCAGTACTCTATGCATCCAGGTGCCAACAAGATGTATAGGAACATGAGAGAGCATGTTTGGTGGTATAGTATAAAGCGGGAGGTAGCTAGCTTCGTATCCAGATGTTTGGTTTGCCAACAGGTAAAGACGAAGAGACAAAGGCTAGGTGGATTACTTCAGCCTTTACCTATCCAGAGTGGAAATTGGAGAATGCGATGATGGATTTTGTTTCAGGACTTATGCGTTCTCCAGGAGGTAAAGATACGATTTGGGTCATTGTAGATAGGTTAACCAAATTAGCCTACTTTCTGCCATTCAAAGTGGGTATATTTATGGAGAAGCTCGCGGAGATGTATGTGCGTAGCCAGATTACATAGAGTTCCGGTGAGCATAGTCTTGGATCGGGATAGTCGCTTCACGTCCCACTTTTGGAGGAGTTTGCAGGATAGCTTGGGCACTCAGCTCAAGTTCAGTACCGCATATCATCCTTAGATAGACGGGCTGTGTACTTGTGTTTTGGATTTTGGAGGCTCTTGGAAGGATCATCTTCACTTGGTAGAGTTTTCTTACAACAACGGTTACCAGGCCAGTATAGAGATATCACCTTTTGAGGCTTTATAAGGACGAAGATGCCAGACTCCGTTATCATGGGATGATATTGGTGAGAGAGCTTTATTGGAACCAGAGATAGTTGTGGATGTAGCTAAGAAGGTGTAGCTCATCAGGGATAGACTTCAGGTGGCACAGGACAGACAACGACATTGGACCGATAGCCACCGGAGACCATTGGAGTTTGAGGTATATTTTTTGTTTTGCATTGCTTGTGATTGTTTACTTTTGTTAGAGTGATAAGGTTGTGTTTCGTTCTAGGTTGGCGGTCTAGTTTTCTTGAGGATTTCTCTGATATGTGGCACGATTTATTTTGGTGGAGGGGGAAAGCTTAGTCCACGATTCATCGGACCTTTCAGTATTCTTGAGAGGGTCATCGCAGTTGCCTACCGACTAGACTTTCTACTTGCATTGGAGGGAGTGCACAACGTGTTTCACGTATCGCAGCTGAGACGGTAGATGGAAGATCCTAGCCATATGTTGGATCACTCGAAGATCGAGGTGGGCCCTACTCTTAGCTATCCAGAGCAGCCAGTTGAGATTCTGGATCGGAGAGAGAAGATGCTGAGGAACCAGATGATTCCTTTGGTGTGCGTTGCATGGAGGTGTCACTCGCTAGGAAAGAGTACCTGGGAACGAGAGGCCGAGATGCGCAAGCGATATCCATATCTGTTTGAGCCGTGAGGTATAATTCTTTCTTGCTTGTAATTGATTACTTTTGGTAGTTAGTTTCTTCTTAATTTTGAGGACAAAATTTTTCTAAGGTGTGTAAGATTGTCATCCTCACTTTTTCAACAAAGGGTAGTTTGGTAATTAGGCATGGATAATTGTATGTTTAGGATTATAATATTAAATATATGCATATATAAATATGAGTTATTGTATTATTTATTTTATTATTAGATGTTAGATTTATTTTGGACATGTGTAGTGGACCTAACTAGTTTAGTTTAGATCCATGGACCCAATATTTGATTCTAGTTTAGATTGAGCTCAATAGTAAGCCCATTTATTAGGAGGATGAATTAATTAGTGAAACCAATTAGACTTGAACATTTCCTTCTTAATTATTTTCATCATGAGAGGCCCCAAGGGGTATTTTAGAATTTTTATAGTAGCTTGGAGGAGGGGCAAGGGCCGGCCACCTATAAGGAGGAGAGAGACTCTCTCTCTTCTCATTTTGTCATTCCAATCTAGATCTAGAATTATTCCTCTTACAAATTCTTCATTACCACACCAATCCCTACTCAAATTTCTTCCTAATTCCTTCTCTATTCATCATTGGAGGCTAGTAGAACAAGGATCTACAAGGATGAAGCAAGGATCTACATAGAGGAGCAAGAATCTACAAGTTAGAGGCTCTTTTCACCCAATTTAGAGATTTTATTGAGAATCCATATCCCAATAAGTACAATTTAGTTTTACCTCTCTAATTAGGTTTTAAATCTGTGATTTAACTATAAGGAACCACCCCATATTCTAAGGCTACCCATAGAAATTGGATTAGGTTCATAGGAGGCCTATGGAGAAAGTTATGTGGTATTTTGTGTCAATTTTGGGAGAACTCTGAGATTGGCACATCTTGTGTTTATCAAATGGTCAATTAGACCAAATTGATATATTTTTTATTGTGTATGACTAGTGTCGTGTACACAATTGGATACATGTAGGTTGTATCCCGACAATTTGGTAATACAGGTTAATTTAGGGGTTTTCCTCCGACACGGGGGTTTGAGCATGTCACATCTTGACACAAACACATAGTTGAGAAATTAGTTCTTCGTATTGCTCATAATTATTATTTTAGACTTTCTCGTGTCCTTCAGGATACGTTTGGTTGTGTGGTGGAGCCGTATCGCAAGTGTATCATAGAAAGAGTGTGATACGGGTGCGGCGCACTCCACATATTTGTTTTCCTGCATTTTAATTCAATTTGACTTGGTATTATCTATTAGAATGATATAATTATATGATTGTGTGTATATGTATATATGTCTCTATTATAATATATAGATATGTGTATATAGCTACGAGTATATGTGTAGTGATATGTGAATATGTGTTTGTATATGTATATATATATATATATATATATATATATATATATATATATGTGTGTGTGTGTGTGTGTGTGTGTGTGTGTGTTTGTATATATATACCTATGTATGATTATTTCATAAGAGAGTATATATATATATATATATATATATATATATATATATATATATATATATATATGTGTGTGTGTATGTGTGTGTGTGTGTGTGTGTGTGTGTGTGTGTGTATGTGTGTATGTGTTCAGTAAAGTGAGTGGTTCGGGCTACACAATATCAGTGAGCATGCAGGTAGCACACTGCAACAACAGCTTATCAGTAACAGCAAGAAGCAGAGTCTTCAGTTGGTACTGCAGTGAGTAAACTGCAACTGCACATTAATGCATTTAGCAAGGGGAGAGCTTGTACAGCAATGTACCAACTGCATTTAGCAAGTATGCAGCAGCATATTGCTACAGCAGTGTGCAGCAAAGTAGTGGCTGCTAGCACAGAAAGCACAGGGAGCACAACAAGTAGAAGCCAGTGCTGCAGCATGCACATTACTGTATTCAACAAGAAGTTCAGCTGCCACTACACTGCAGCAAAGTGCAGCAAATTGAGCAGCAGCTGCAAGCATGTAGCAGCCAAGGCATGCACTACAGCAGTGCATCATCAAGAGGGCAGCAGCAGCATTGAGCCATACTGCAGCTTGTGCAAACAGCAAGAAGAGGCATTCACTGCATGTTGCAGCAGCAATAATCAAACTCAGATCAGTAGCAGCAACCACAGTACAACAGTTAGTTTTATTATTAGTTTAGTAGTTAATTACATTGTTAAGTAGTTTATATATATACATTGCTATATATATATATATATATATATATGTCACGACCTGTATCCGATGTAGAGATGCAAGTTGGGAACAGTGTCCAGCTTACGCCGCAGAATCGACGGTAGAACGCTGTCTAGGTAATCTATCTAGCAATATAATGAACCACCAACAATAACAGTATACTCAATCACAGATCTAAGATAGAAACGAGCACGAATATGATAAGGAATATAATAGTTACATACAACTCATGAGTCAAAAATAATAACATCAATGAGTATGAAAGGATACTAACAAATAAGCTGGACACAAATCCAGTATAAGAGTAATAAGAAGCTACAAGTCCCGGGTCATCTGTCTCAGTTGGGATAAGTCTCTCTTGAGCTAGGGTCTCTGACTCTAAATCCACAACATCCTGAGGTCCATAATATGTAGGGTACCACTCCTCAATGTCATATAGGAAAACTATATCCAGTCAAGAAAGGAGCAGAGTACATCTCTAACAGCAGTTCTAATCAATGATAAAAACTATGTAACAGTAAATAGATGTGAATATACAAGATGCACAATAGATAGAAGAGATACACAATAAGAAAATACTGGAATAAATATAGTAATAAATAATATGTCAATGAATAAGAATACTAATGACTAAGTGAGTGAGTACTAGCTTTAACATGTGATCGACTTGGGAACTTGCACAGGAATAATGGCCTGGTTAGTCATATTTGCGGTGTATGACCAACACTCATAGAAAAACAATACTTTCACAGGAAAGTATGATCATATATCTACACTAAAATGCTCTCCACCCCCGACTGGTATAGTAGATCCAACCATGGTATGTTATGGCACAGGATTCTCTAGGAAGGTAGCAAATCTTCCCGAGAATCAGTGTCTATACATGCACAAGATAATCAATGAAACAAGACTTGCACAAGATACACTATATACAAGGAATAACATTTCATGACGAGATCCGGATATACCAATCCGTGTAACCATCGTGTCAAGAAACATGAATATCTACAGTAAATATAATGAACATAGAGGATATCATAATTAAGAAACTATCAGAGAATGTACTCGCCTAAAGTTCAATGAATAGTCTCACAGATATCTGATACGGTGCCTCAAAGACCTAGATACGGAATATAACATCAATACAAGATTTCGGAATAAAAATAAGTTAAACTAGTCAACTTCTAGGTCACAGAGCCATTTCTAAGTCAAAAAGTCAAACTAGGTCAACTCTAAGTTAAATCTGTCAAACTAGGTCAACTCTAAGTCAAACCGGTCAAACTATAGTCAAACTACTTATTTCTAGGTTGCATGAGTCTATCTCAAAGATGTTGGACTCATATATTATGAATCTAGGTCATACCAACTATATCTTAGGATACTAGGATACCGTATCTCAGGATACGCAAACAAGGGATAAAATATCACATATACATATATCAAATAATATTACATATTAAATCCTATTTACCAAAAGCTATGTGGATACCTTGGTTTTGAACCAATTTGGTATCGCCACACTAAACCTCAATCTTGATACCCAAACCCAATACCTTGGTCATCCCCAAATACCTTGATACTTACCTTGGTATCTCAAGGTAAATGCCAAACTACATATATATACTAACTACCTATAATAATTATATGCTAACAACTAATAAATATAGTACACTAAAGTATAATAACAATTTGGAACTATATACATATGTACTAATACCATATATATATATATATATATATATATATCTTTTATAATTAAATACATAATATATATATATATATAATACCGCAGGACTGTTGCAAAATGCCACCGCTGTCGTCGCTGAAACTGTCGATACGGTGCTGATACTGCTGCTGTTACTGTTGTTGTTGCGATGGTTCTGTTGTTGCCGCTATATACTAACTACCCATAATAATTATATGCTAACAACTAATAATTATAGTACGCTAAAGTATAATAACAATTAGGAACTATATACATATATACTAATACTATATATATACATATATATATCTATTATAATTAAATGCATAATATATATAATACTGTAGAACTGTCGCTAAAAGCCCCCACTGTCATCGCAGAAACTGCCGATACGGTGCTGATACCGCTGTTGTTACTGCTGCTGTTGCGATAGTTCTGCTGCTGTCGCTGTTGCTGCTGCTGCCACTGTTGCTAAAACGCTGCTATTGTTGCTGATTATTGCTGCTATCATCGCTATTGTAGCCGCTGTTGCTGCTATTGTTGCTGTTGTTCTTGCTATTGCTGTTGTTGTTGTTGTTGCTATAGTTGCTGCTGTCACTAAATCCGCCACAAAACCCTGTTCTCCCCTCTCTCACAATATATATACACAATATATATATATATATATATATATATATATATAATTGTATAGTTGTATATATATATATATATATATATATATATATATATATATATATTCTATAACTACTAATATATATATATATACTTGCTACATATATTTATACATATATACAAGCTCCTCCACATACATATATATGTACCATCACTAATACACATATAGTAACATATCTATATCTATATATATATATATATATATATATATATATATATATTAATAGCTCTTACATATGAAGAAAAATAGCTACATAAATATATAACACATAGATATATAGATCCATGTCACACTATTACATAAATATATACACACAACAATATATATATATACATTCATATAATTATACATCACCAAGACTAAGAATAATTTAGAAATAGATCTAAAATTAAATACACAACACATGGAACGTATCACACCCGTATCCTACTAGATCTACGATACGCTTGCTACACGAGTCCATCACGCATCCAAACGTACCACGAAGGACACGAGCAAGTCTAATATATCATTTATGAATAATACGAAGAATAAACACAAATCTACGTGTCCGTGTCAAAATATGACATACACAAAGTCCCGTATTGGAGAAAAAACTCCCAAATCAACACGTATCACCAAATTGTTGGGATACGACCTACACGTACCCAATTATGGACACAAAACTAGCCCTAAATACACAAGCATATGCCAAATTAATCTATAGGATGAATTGACACACACAACAAATGTCAATCTTGGAATTTCCCTAAAATTGACACAAAAAACATCATAACTTTCTCAATAGGCCTCCTATGAACACAAAACCAAATCATATGGGTAGCCTATGCATATGGGTTGATTTTTTATGGTTAAATCTCAGATTTAGAACCTAATTTAAGGGAAAAAACTAAAATTTATCTATTGGGAGATGGATTTCCAATGAAACCTCCAAATATGATAAAATTGGCCTCCAACTTGTATATCCTTTCTCCTCTTTGTAGATCCTTACTTTCTCCTTCTAGATTCTTGCTCCACTTGTCTCCAATGGTGATTTGGGAAGGAATTGGGATAAAATTTGGTAGAAAAAATGATGTGGAATGAAGGAATTTGGTTGAGAAAAATTCTAGATCTAGATTTCAAATAAAAAGAGGAGAGAAATTTTTTTTCCCTCTTTTTATATAGGCCGGCCCCCCTCTACCCCTTTCCTTATGTCACTATGTAATGTCCATTATACCCCTTGGGGCCTCTCATGAAGAAATAATTAAGGAGGAAAGCTTCTAGTCTAATGGTTTAATTAAATTAATCATCCTCCTAATCCATGGGCTTTCTAATGGGCTTAATTCTAACAATTAATACATGTTGGTCCAAGAATCTAAACTAAACTAGTTAGGTCCACTAACACAAGTCAAAAATAAATAACAAATATCTAACAATAATTAAATAATACAACAAATAATTATTTAACATGCATAATATTTAATTAATTATGAAAAGACTAAAATATCCTTTCCTAAAAAATATGGTAGTGACAAGTCTACCCTCCTTAAAATAATTTTGTCCTCGAAATTCAAAGACGAAAACTACCCCCAAAAAATTACAGAACATAACAATGAACAGAACTAAAGAACAGAACTAACTATGAAAGAACATACCTCAAGGCAGAAACAAATATGGATAACGCTCTCGCATTTCATCCTCTCTCTCCCAGGTAGACTCCCCCGGAGAGTGATGCCTCCATGCGACGCATACCAAAGGAGTTGTCTGGTTCCTCAACACCTTCTCTCTCCGATCCAGAATCTCAACTGGTTGCTCTAAATAGCTAAGAGTAGGGCCGACCTCTATCTCCGAGTGATCCAATACATGACTAGGATCTGCCACGTACCATCTCAACTACGACACATGAAACATATTGTGCACTCCCTCAAATGCAGGTGGCAAGTTTAGCGTATAAGCAACTGCACCGACCCTCTCTAGAATAGTAAAAGGTCCGATGAATCGTGGACTAAGCTTCCCGCCTCCACAGAAGCGAATGGTGCCTCGTGTCGGAGAAATCCTCAAAAACACCAAACCACCTACCTAGGAAAAAACACAACCTCAAGAACTTAATCAATAATAAACAACAAATAACAAGCACAAAACAAAAATCTAAAACTATACCTCGAACTCCAAAGGTCTCCGGTGGCTATCGGCCCAATGCTGCTGTCTGTCCTACTCCACTCGAAGTCCGTCTCTGATTAACTGAACCTTCTCCGCTGCTTCCACAATCATCTCTAGCCCAAGAAAAACTCTCTCTCCAACATCGTCCCATGACAAGGGAGTACGACATTGTCACGACCCACACCCAGAATTGGGGCACAAGTACGTGGGTACGTCCAGCCTACGTCGCAACATCGACGGTAGAATATTGTCAAGGTCATGATACTATCTAAGCAATCTCACACGAGCATCCAATCTCCATAAGGAGGCACGAATGACACAATATAATATGAACAACATACTCAATCACATAACTACAGCACGATAAGATATCGAAGAAATAAAATAAAATGCAACACAAGTCTAAATAGAAATAATCTAACTCAACAATAAATCCAAGTCTCAACAAAGTATGCCGGAGACAAATCCGGTACCAAATAATCTACTAAAAAAACTAACTAGATAACTAGTGATTCCGGCTAGACCTCCCGGAATCACAACTGAACTACCAGGTCCAAGTCTGCAGCTACTCTCCCGGTGGTCCATAAAATGTCGGACACCAGTCCTCTAAGGCATTGTCTGGAAAAATATTTCCAGTCAGGAAGGGGCAAAGTACATCTCAAATAACAGTTCTATTTAATTGATAAGGACTATAAAATAATAAACAGATGATGCTGTATACTGAGTGAAGACAATAATTAAATGCAATGGAAAAATAAAGAGACAGGCAATATGGTACATTCAGTGCATATATGAAATAAAAGGAAAGAGGTACAATAATATATACGAGTGATATAGTATATGAACTAAAATACAGAACTGCAACTATTCTAAGTGTTTGAAATCGTAGTTCAAAATATGATTGGCTTAGGACTTGTACGATAGCTACATGGCCTGGCTAATCATACGTGAGGTGTATGATTAACACCAATAATATTTTACACTTGTACGATATGTATTTGATTACATCTCTCACTAGCAATTTCCCCGCCCCCAACTAGTACTGTGGATCCAATCATGACACGTCACGATATACGATCAATGTCCAATATATCATGTACGATGTCTAATATCAATGTCTAATATCAATGTCGTGTACAATAACAATACGATAACCAATGTAATATCTCATGACTAAAGATCCAATCTATAAACTAGTCCGTGTAGCACAGTATCAAGAATCAGATGTAACATTTCTAGATACTGAACTTATAAAAATTATCAAATAATTGGAAATTATCAGAGAATGTACTTGCCTTGGGTTCTTAGCTGGTAATACCAAAGTCCTGTTCCAAAGTATCACCTGGATGATCCAACAGTCCTATAGACATATCATAAATATAACATTTGCATCAGACGTTATACTAACACAATCATAATACATTAAACTCAGGGGCTACGCTAGGTATGGCACTAGTCAACTAGGGTCAAGTGCGCATCTAATTGCACGGGTGTCGTGTCTGTAATTGCTGTGAATTCAGACAGTCGGTGATACGGGTCTCGCTAATACGTGAGGTGTACATATGGCAGCCTTCTAATAATTAACAGGGTTACAGTTCAATGCAAATACGGGGTATCCACAATTACACTCGGGTTGCCTAAATATTCATCAATTAGCATATAATATTAATTATATATATATATATATATATATATATATATATATATATGTGCATACCAAATAATTAAATACAAAATTATGTATAAGTGTATATATATTAAGTAGAATTATATACTATATATATGTTTAAAAAATATACATACCACATTTTTATATATATATATAACAACCATTATTTATATGTATCAAAGAATATATATATATATATATATATATATATATATATATATATATATATATATATATATATATATATATACCAAGTAAAAATATATGTATACTATATTTATATATATATATGTACCAAATAATACATATACTAGATACATGTATATATATGTACATATATATATATACCAATACATACATATATATATTTGAATACATATATACTAATACATACATATATATTATTGAATACATAAATATACTAATAGAGAAATACTAATACATACATATATACGTACACTCATACACGTACACGCGTGCGTGTATGCGAGGGGAGGATAGAACCTGTGCGCGTGCACGACGACGGCGAAGACATCGACAACGATGACGATGACAAGGATGACGAAGACGACGACTAGGACGACGACGACGAGGTAGTGGTCCATCAGCATAAGGAGGGAGCTCGGGAGGAATCAGGAAGAGGAGAGGATGTTGTCGACGATGGTGGTGGCTGTGTGATGAGTAGGCAGGGGGTGGTGGTGCTGGCTCAACGTGGAGGGGGAGAACTCGTCGGGGAAGATGGGATATAGGAAGGTCGGAGCTCGGGAGGAGGTCGACTGGACTGAACCGATGATGGTGGTGGTAGTGGTTGTGTGCAGCCGGAGAAGATGCTGGCCGCACTTAAGGGTGGTGGTGATTCTGGTGAAGTAGTCGGAGAAGAAGAGGATGGTGGGGATTGTGGAGCTGAAGTACGGAGGAGCTTAGCCGGGGAGTTGCGGGTTGATGGAGCGGGTGGTCGAGGCAGAAGAAGTGGGCTCGACCGCCGGGGTCGTGGTGCTTCAGTGGTCGAGTCGGGAGTTGAAGGTGGAGCGGGGTCAGGGCTTGGCCGGGGGAGAAGAGCAGGGTGGTGGAGGAGCTGATGACATTGGTGGTGGTGATTCCCGTGGCCGAAGAGGAGAGGCCGAGTGCAGGGAAGAGGAGCGGGTCAATTGGAGGCTGGAGCGGGTCGACGTTCGCCGGGGTCGGGGTTGGGTGACCGGAGCTTGGCCGGCCGGGCTAGGTGAAGTTGGTGTATTCCCCCCTTTCTATTTAAAAGTAGGAGGAGAAGAAGAAGAAGAAAAAGAGAAGAAGAAAGGAAAAAATGAAAAAATGAAAAAGAAGGAGGGAAGCTACGGTTGAGTGAGGAGGAGGAGATGGGGGCTTTCCAAGGTTTGGGGATTCGGGCATCGTTGGGAAAAGTGCATTGAGGAGACATTAAATAGGAGATGGTGAGGGAGGTGTGTGGTGATGATGAGCCCCATTTTGAATGGTTGGGTCAGATTTGACATGAGGAAATTACTTATGCAAGGAGAGGGTTAGGTTGACTAATCAATATTAGGGCCTCTCCATTGGTTTGAACCAATGAGGTGTTGACAACTAATGCAACATTTGTAAATGAGCCCCCTTAAATTTGGGTATTTGCACAGACACACGAAATAATAAAAAATTGGTGGGTGATTTGGTGTTTGGTATTTTGTAGGGTGAGGGGGTGTTGTGTATTTGGTATGGGCTTAATTAATATGGTATTTGGATTAAATTGGGATTAAACGGGATTAGTCAAAGTTGGTATCCCCAATTTAATTAGAAACAAATGCAAGCGATATTCTAAAATTAATTAGAAATACATGGGGCTAAAATTAAGTTGGGACACAAATATCATTAGTGAAAAAGACTCAGAACATAATATTACCCTAATTTGGGTTGCACAAAAATGGTCGAGATTGTGTTTCCAATTTTAATTGGAACGCACAACGATACAAAGTCAGATTTTATTTAGAAAATAAATAAACGTCCGCGACGAATATTATGCGGCTAAAATGAAGCACAAGAGAGCATAACTACGAGTTACAAAAAGGTCAGAATGGAAGGCGGGCACGTCTAGGGCAAGGTTGTAAAATTTGTTGGACGACAAAAGCTAGGTAGTGCTCCAAATATCGAAGCAACGGTAAGGCGCAACAATTAAATAAAATTATGGTAATTAATTACAACCTCAATAATTAAATCCTAATAATACAAATAAAATACATAATCCTATAATTCGGTCAGGTGTTCATCTAGTGGGCTTCTAGGTTAAGTCTACCAGCTCAAACATTAAGAACACTGTATATATATAATATATATAAATACACATCCCATACAATTATTTAAATTAAATACACGCAATATCAAATATATATAAAAAGTCAAAAATACCCCTGTTTTCAGGATGTGGTAGTGACAAGTCTACCCTCCTTAAAAGAATTTCGTCCTCTAAATTTAAAATCCTCATAGTAGTATTTACTCGTTATATTATTATTTTCCATCAAATCTAGATTCATCAAGCCACATAATCATAAAGTAAATCCATATTATCATTTCACAACTTTCAAAATTCTGTAATTATCGTATTCATAAAAATCCTCGAAATAAAAATCAAATTCCATTTTTATCACAATTTTCTCCAAAATTTTTAAGTTCATATCTAAATACTCGAAATTTGATATCCAATCATCTAATTTAAATTCACTCAATGCACATTTATAAAAATAAGAAATCCCATCTAAAAACACTAATCCATAAATCCAATCGATGCATATTTAAAAAATCTAAATTCTCATCCCAAAAATTAAATTCAAACACTAATCAATTAATGATCTTATTCCTTAATTTCTTTTCCACAAAATACTCAGCAATGCGATACTTATAGAATCTTCAAATGCAACATTTATAATATAAATTTTTAAATTCATATTTTGCAATCAAATAAATAAAATGATAATCTCCTTAATTTCCTCGAATTTTAATGATAATTTCAATTATATCATAATCAATAAATCATCAATTTGCCATATTAAATTCTTAACTCTTTATTTCAATTAATGATTATCCTCAAAATTTAAGCATCTTGTCTCTCTTGGCAAGTCATAACCTCTTCATAAATCTTCACTATGGTTAAACCCCCAATAATCACAGTCTAAGAAAATCCAGTCTAAGAAAATTCTACCAACAGTCATACAACATGCAATCTAAGAAAATATGTATGGTTATGGTATCTTTTGTTACGGTATTGCAGTCTCTGTCAGGGTGTACTACTAACTACATTCTAACAAGAAAATCATGAATACAAGCTACGGTACTAAGGAATCAATCAATTAATCAAATAGGAAGGAACATAAGGAAGGAAAGAACAAAACCTGCTAACACATTACCTACAGTATCGGTCTCCTCGACCGTCATCGTAAATGCCCCGCCCTGCTTGGGTGGTTCCCTTCGCGGGTGCTGAGCAATATACAGTTCCACAGGTAGCCTAACTGGATCTCTATAAAGTGGAGTTGCGCGCTGGCCCGGAAGATAAGGGGCTAGAAGACAATCCCTCACTCGATGTCCTGCAGCGCTGCAGTGCAAACAAAGTCCTAGCCTCGTTCTACAGCTCACCCAAAGGTGACCTGGCTTCTTACAGAAATGACAAGTCTGTTGTGTCTCTCTCGGAGGCTATTGCTGATCCTGCTGAACACGAACTGGTGCCTGGTACTGCTGTTGATACTGAAACGTCCTTGGCAGTTGCTGAATATGGGGACGCTTGGCCGGTCCCGTGCTACCATTCGTATCTCCAGAAATATTATGACTTCTCTTAGGCCTGAGATCCAGATCCTCTTCTGCAATCTGGGCATCCATCAAAATATCCTCAAAGGTAGCGGTACGACGACCAGAAGTGCGCGACCTAATCTCTCTCGTCAGCCCCTTTCTAAATTTTTGGGCTTGATCTCCTGGGTCCCGAATCATAGACGATGCAAAATGGCTCAATCGACAGAATTCTGCAGCGTACTCGTCGACCGACATGTTTTCTTGGACCAAGTCATGAAACTGACTCTCCAAAGTTCCCAAGGCCACATCGGGAAAGAACTTCTCCTTGAAAAGCTCCTTGAAGGTCTCCCAAGTAAGTCCTTGTGCAGTAAGTCTTGGGTCCGTGCGATACCATGTGAGTGTGATATCGAACATCTGACTGCTGGCCGCCTCTATCTGCAAGCTCTCCGGAATCTGGGCCAATCGCAGGCTCCTCTCTATATCCTCTAGCTAGTCGTCAGCGTAGAGTATTCCTTCGATGCCCTTGAACTCTCGAGGCATCATCCTCTTGAAGTCCACTATTGTGCCTGATCTCTGCTGTTGTTGCTGGCCAAGAAACTGCTGGTGTTGTGCTACTCTCTCTAAAGCTTGGAGAGCCATCTAATGAGCATTCTCTATGCTCTCTCTCATCAGCTCGGTTTATGCCTGGTGCACTTTTGCTTGCACCCTCTGAGCCTCAGCTTGAACTCGCTGAGCATCTGTGTCCCGTCAATGGGCACACCTCCGGAAATCAGAGTCGGTGGAGGAGGAAGGTTGTCCGTCACAGCTGCGGCAATCCTCTGAACAGGTGGGGGAGGAGGACCCCCAAAAAGTTTAGATACTCCCACATGTACCGGAGATGTAAGAGGAACTACAGATGTCTGTCCATCAGGTAAAAAGATGACAGACCCCTCTAAAGCTGATGCTCCCACTCTCATAGATCTTGTCTTCGGCGGCATCCTGAAGACAGACCCAAAGAATCAATTAAGGCAATAAATGCGATATCATCAAGGGAAGACAATAAAATTCTAAGGAAACAATATTCAGGAGGAAAAAATAAGGATAACAAGATAAATGGATTTGAGACATTCCTAGTTGTGATTGAATATTCGCTCTCATCCTAGTATGATATATCCTAGATCCTATCACAGGCACGTAGAAGTACAACTAAGATGTCACACTACCACGACATCGCTCAACTTGCGAAGTCTGACCTACATGGGCCACCACTAAAAATATGTCACGACCCGCACCCGGAATTGGGGCACGAGTACGTGGGTACGTCAAGCCTACGCCGCAGCATCGGCGGTAGAACGCTGTCAAGGTCATGATACTATCTAAGCAATCTCACACGAGCATCCAATCTCCATAAGGAGGCATGAATGACACAATATAATATGAACAACATACTCAATCAAATAACTACAGCACGATAAGATATTAAAGAAATAAAATAAAATGCAACACAAGTCTATATAGAAATAATCTAACTCAACAATAAATCCAAGTCTCAACAAAGTATGGCGGAGACAAATCCGGTACCAAATAATCTAGTAAAGAAACTAACTAGATAACTAGTGATTCCAGCTAGACCTCCCGGAATCACAACTGAGCTACCAGGTCCAAGTCTGCAGCTACTCTCCCGGTGGTCCATAAAATGTCGGACACCAGTCCTCTAAGGCATAGTCTGGAAAAATATTTCCAGTCAGGAAGGAGCAAACTATATCTCAAATAATAGTTCCATTAAATTGATAAGGACTATAAAACAATAAACAGATGATGCTATATACTGAGAGAAGACAATAATTAAATACAATGGCAAAATAAAGAGACAGGCAAGATAGGCAATATAGTACATTCAGTGCATATATGAAATAAAAGGAAAGAGGTACAATATCATATACAAGTGATGTAGTATATGAACTAAAATAGAGAACTGCAACTATTCTAAGTGTTTGAAATCGTAGTTCGAAATATGATCGTCTTGGGACTTGTACGATAGTTACATGGCCTGGCTAATCATACGTGAGGTGTATGATTAACACCAATAATATTTTACACTTGTACGATAGGTATTTGATCATATCTCTCACTAGCAACTTTCTTGCCCCCAACTAGTACTGTGGATCCAATCATGATAAGTCACGATACACGATCAATGTCTAATATATCATGTACGATATCTAATATCAATGTCGTGTACAATGCCAATACGATAACCAATTTAATATCTCATAAATAAAGATCCAATCTATTAATTAGTCCGTGTAGCACAGTATCAAGAATCAGATGTAACATTTCTAGATACTGAACTTATAAAAATTATCAAATAATTAGAAATTATCAGAGTATCGCCTGTATGATCCAACAGTCCTATAGACATATCATAAATATAATATTTGCATCAGACGTTACACTAACACAATCATAATACATTGAACTCAGGGGCTACACCAGGTATGGCACTAGTCAACTAGGGTCAAGTGCGCGTCTAATTGTGCGGGTGTCGTATTTGTAATTGCTGTGAATTCAGACAGTCGGTGATACGGGTCTCACCAATACGTGAGGTGTACATATGGCAGCCTTCTAATAATTAACAGGGTTACAGTTCAATGCAAATACGGGGTATCCGCAATTACACTCGGGTTGCCTAAACATTCATCAATTAGCATATAATATTAATTAAATATATATATATATATGTGCATACCAAATAATTACATACAAAATTATGTATAAGTGTATATATACTAAGTAGAATTATATACTATATATATATGTTTAAAAAATATACATACCACATTTTTATATATATATAACAACCATTATTTATATGTATCAAAGAATAGGTATATATATATATATATATATATATATATATATATATATATATATATATATACCAAGTTAAAATATACGTATACTATATTTATATATATATGTACCAAATAATACATATACTAGATACATGTATATATATATGTACATATATATATACCAATACATACATATATATATATATATATATATATATATTTGAATACATATATACTAATACACACATATATATTATTGAATACATAAATATACTAATAGAGAAATACTAATACATATATATTTATGTACACTCATACACGTACACGCGTGCGTGTATGCGAGGGGAGGATCGAACCTGTGTGCGTGCACGATGACGGCGAAGACATCGACGACGATGACGAGGACAACGAAGACGACGACTAGGACGACGACGACGAGGTGGTGGTCCATCAGCGGAAGGAGGGAGCTCGGGAGGAGTCAGGAAGGGGAGAGGATAATATCGATAATGGTGGTGGCTGTGTGAGGAGTAGGCAGGGGGTGGTGGTGCTGGCTCGACGTGGAGGGGGAGAACTCGCCGGGGAAGATGGGATACAGGAAGGTCGGAGCTCGGGAGGAGGTCGACTGGACTGAACTGATTATGGTGGTGGTGGTGGTTATGTGCAGCCGGAGAAGATGCTGGCCGCACTTAAGGGTGGTAGTGATTCTGGTGAAGTAGTTAGAGGAGCTTAGCCGAGGATTTGTGGGTTGATGAAGCGGGTGGTCGAGGAAGAAGAAGTGGGCTCGACCGCCGGGGTCGGGGTGCTTCAGTGGTCAGGACGGGAGTTGAAGGTGGAGCGGGGTCAGGGCTTGGCCGGGGGAGAAGAGCAGGGTGGTGGAGAAGTTTATGATGTTGGTGGTGGTGATTTTCGTGGCCGGAGAGGAGAGGCCGAGTACAGGGAAGAGGAGCAGGTCGACTGGAGGCTGGAGCGGGTCGACGCCCGCCGGGGTCGGGGTCAGGTGACCGGAGCTTGGCCGACCAGGCTTGCTAAAGTTGGTGTATTTTCTCCCCCCTTTCTATTTAAAAGTAGGAGGAGAAGAAGAAGAAGAAGAAGAAAAAGAGAAGAAGAAAAGAAAAAATGAAAAAGAAGGAGGGAAGCTACGGTTGAGTGTGGATGATAAGATGGGGGCTTTCCAAGGTTTGGGGATTTGGGCATGGTTGGGAAAATTACATTGATGAGACATTAAATAGGAGATGGTGAGGGAGGTGTGTGGTGATGATGAGCCCCATTTTGAATGGGTGGCTCAGATTTGATATAAGGAAATTACTTATTCAAGGAAAGGGTTGGGTTGACTAGTCAATATTAGGGCCTCTCCATTGGTTTGAACCAATATGGTGTTGACACCTAATACAACATTTGCAAATGAGCCCCCTTAAATTTGGGTATTTGTACAGACACACGAAATAATGAAAAATTAGTGGGCGATTTAGTGTTTAGTATTTTGTAGGGTGAGGGGGTATTGTGTGTTTGGTATGGGCCTAATTAATATGGTATTTGGATTAAATTGGGATTAAATAGGATTAGTCAAAGTTGGTATCCCCAATTTAATTAGAAACAAATGCAAGCGATGTTCTAAAATTAATTTCAAATACATGGGGCTAAAATTAAGTTGGGACACAAATATCATTAGTGAAGAAGACTCAGAACATAATATTACCCTAATTTGGGTTGCACGAAAATGGTCAAGATTGTGTCTCCAATTCCGATTGAACGCACAACGATACAAAGTCGGATTTTATTTAGAAAATAAATAAACGTTCGCGACGAATATTGTGCGAATAAAATGAAGCACAAGAGAGCATAATTACGAGTTACAAAAAGGTCAGAATGGAAGGCGGGCACGTCTAGGGCAAGGTTTTAAAATTTGTTGGAAGATAAAAGATAGGGTAGTGCTCCAAATATCGAAGCAACGGTAAGGCACAATAATTAAATAAAATTACGGTAATTAATTACAACCTCAATAATTAAATCCTAATATTACAAATTAAATACATAATCCAATAATTCGGTCAACTGCTCATCTAGTGGGCTTCTAGGTCAAGTCTACCAGCTCAAATATTAAGAACACTGTATATATAATATATATAAATACACATCCAATACATTTATTTAAATTAAATACACGCAATATCAAATATATATAAAAAATCAAAAATACCCCTATTTTCAGGATGTGGTAGTGACAGACATCTTCGACCGTACCGAGCTTCAAAAGGTGATATCTCTATACTAGCCTAGTAGCTGTTGTTATAAGCAAACTCTACCAAATGGAGATGGTCCTACCAAGAACCCCTAAAATCTAGTACACAAGTGCACAACATATCCTTGAGAGTCTGAATAGTCCTCTCTGACTGCCTATCTGTTTGGGGATGATATGCAGTACTGACTTGAGCTGAGTGTCCAAACTCGCCTGCAAACTCCTCCAGAAATAAGAAGTTAAACGACTATCCCGATCCGAGATTATGCTGACGGGAACTCCAGGTATCCTAACGATCTGTCTCGCATACATCTCTGCCAGCTTCTCCGTAGACAAACCGACCTTGAAAGGCAAAAAGTGGGCCGACTTGGTCAACCTGTCAACGATGAGCCAAATCGTGTCTTACCCTTCTGGAGATCATAGAAGGTCGGACATAAAATCTATAGTAATGTGCTCCCACTTCCACTCTGGAATGTGTAATGGCTGAAGTAAACCTCCTGGCCTCTGCCTCTCGGCTTTCACCTGCTGGCACACTAAGTATCTGGATACAAACTGTGCCACTTTCTCTTCATGCCATACCACCACACACTCTCTCCCATATCCCGATATATCTTGTTGGCACCGGGATGCATAGAATATTGAAATGGATGCGCTTCCTGCAATACCTCCTCACGCAGCTCCCCACTAGGCACACACAATCTAACTCCATTCTGTAAGAAACCATCCTCGGCAATGGTGAACTCATCCTCCTATCTTGCTCTCACTTGATCTCTGATGCTTGTCAGAGATACATCCTTATACTATGCTCCCTTAATCCTGTCCATCAAATCTGAATGTATCTGCAATTCCTATATCTACATAGACAAACTAGAAACTATCACTTCAATGCCCAATCTCTCTAATTCCTCCAACCAATATCGATCATTCGTCAAGAATATAGCTACCAAAAACCTGCTTAAAGTATCGGCAACTACATTAGCTTTTTCTGGATGATACTGCAAAGATATATCAAAATCCTTCATCAGTTCCAACCACCGTCGCTGCCTCATGTTTTTCATGACCCAATTTCGTAGAATCATTGAGGCGTCCCCCGAATCGTGACCGCCGTGCGGGCCTGGGGTTGCGCCCGCACAAGGCTTTAATGATTTGCATAGCAAGCACATATTCAGAGTATGCAGATAAATTGAAACACAGATTTAAAACATAGAAAAGTTCTCTTTATTGATAATGAACATCTATTACAAACTCTTGAACGAGTCAGCTAGATTATCGCACGGGCTTACAAAAGTGTTGACTCAAAATGAGATAGTAGTCCTGTATATTACATCCCTTTATAAACTTCAAAAGATATAGACCTCCAGGCTGGAGGATAGTTTTGCCACGGAGCTGCATTTGTGTATGAAGAGTTGCAATCTCCTATCTTCAAAATGCTTCAAAGGGCACGGTAAAGATGTGCCAACAGCTGGACTGGATCGGAAAGACGACTTCGGCTCCTCGCTCGGTTTGCCTTAGTGCGGAGAACCTGTTTCAACGAGGGTCATCATGTCAAAACATACTGGTGAAGGCGAGCTAGTCGAACTATACCAATCAACACGTTGTTTTAATAAAGCATGCATATTTTGTGGGTTTCTATCTTCCTTAGTTCATTTACAAGTAAGCAGCATATAGAATATACTGAAATGAACGTGCCACCGTTCGGTGGATTTTACCTGCCCGTCTGAATTACCTGTATAATACTTACCATGCCTTCCCTGCCACGAAGACAGAAGTTAGTTTGCAACAGGTGTAAATATACACGATGATCACTGGCATGATTGCCATAGTGGACTAGTCCGAGACAAGGATAGCATGCAACGATAATACACGAGGCGCTGCAAGCCATCTTGTCCCGTACACGATGACTATACACGAGTTTCGCCCGGATCGGATCGGTGCCAGTGCCCCAGCGACCGTCCACAGAACTAATACCTTGTGCACAAGTTGTCCATGATCGAACACGATTAACAAGTTAACAAGTCATGCATTTGAGGCAACACGAGTGCAAGAACACGAGTACACGACAAGCAATATTGCATGATTTATTTTGCATAGCTTCCCTGAACAATTATGCATATACAAGATGTGATCTATACTTAGCACGGTTTATAGAACATTTGCACGAACAAGCATACTATAAGATAACAGTTCACATGTTTGATTGACAATCATAATAACCAAGTCTATTCTCTTTTATCCTGGTTTTTTTTATTATTACTTGGTATCGTTTGATCGGGGCAAAGAAGAATACAGATTTATTAGATGTGAAGCTTGGAAGCAGGGCTAGCTAATCGCGATGGTAGCCACTCACTTAGATTGTTGAAAGGGAGAAGGAAAGAGGCGCTTCACGATGCCGCTCGCAAGCCGTCTACTGCTCGTTCACCTGTATTACGAACAGCTCGATCAATATCTCTTCCACTTTTCCAATTTTGGAATTGAAGTGCAGTTTAATGAACGAAAATAATGAAAACAATCTAAACCGTTCAAGGAAAACAAGCAAATCCCAAAACCAACTCAAAGCACGAAAGCAACAAGCGACATCGAAAACCGAGGCAATAAAAGATAGCAGCGGAGAGGTCCCTCCTGACTCTGCCGCTAAGTCGATCCCGGGGGTGCGGTCCACTAAATATGGGAATCAATTCCGAAGAAACAAATCCATAACGAGGATGAGTTCTTAATTTAATCTATCCCGATCGAAAGATACCGACTTGTGTTTCTTAGCCGCGCTCTCCGCACCGGGAGAACGGGGCGCTACATCCTACCCAACTAATTGGAAGTTTCGTCCCGAAACTTAGGAATAGGACCTACCGTTAGGTAGCATTTTGTTGGGGACGACGATCAGGAAGGTTCGGACAGGAATTAATGGCATGGCCTGATTATCCACACGCTAGGCATAACCCAAGTCTCAAGCGACAATTGTTGGCTGTGTGCCCACACTTTTTTACAAAAATTACACGATGGCCCTGGGTTCCCTCTTTCGTGCCCTCCATTTTTAGGATGCTTTGCAGCAGTATTTCCTCTGTCGTTGCTTTGGCGTTTGTGATTGTAGGTATGCACAGCGCTGGCAGGAACGTGAGGATAATATTGTTCAAGTGATAGAGCGTGATTCATGACTTCACGCATTGTCCGATACTGATGAACGACTACGTGCGAATGGATGACAGGACGTAGTCCACCTTCAAACCTTCTAGCTCGACTCGCTACATCAGGTAAATAGGCTCTAGCGAATTTGGAGAGTCGGTTGAATTCGGCGGAGTACTCCTTAACTGTCATGCTGCCTTGCCTCAGTTGCACGAACTCGTTCTCCATTTGACGTTGTACTGGAGGGGGTATAAACTCCTCTTCGAACGTGGCATGAAAATTCATCCACGAGATTGCCTCCTCTCCGTGATCAAATTGGAGAGATCGTCGATGCACGTCCCACCAATCGTGCGCGTTGAGGCGGAGCTGTAATTGTGCACAGGCGACGCGCTTCTCTTCGGGGACCTCTAGCATAGCGAAGTGATCTTCAAGTTCGGCCAACCAATCTAGAGCTACGACTGAGTCCTCAGTCCCGTTGAATGGGGTATTGCAGAGTTTCTTGAAGTAGCCAAAGTCGAAGGCAGTCACGTCCCTCGGCCTTGGAATTTGCGGCGTATCTACTTCAAGCACGGGCTGTTCCACCAGAATCGTTGCTGTTGTGGCAGAATGGTTGGAAGCCAAAGTCTGAACGATCTATTGTAGGGCATCCACCTGCTTCTGTTGGACTAAGAATCATGCTTCTATATTGTCTTGAAACTTGAGCTGACTCTCTTCCGCCCGCTTCTCGGCCCGTTCATAGCGAGCCTCGTCCCTTTGTTTGTTTGCCTCCAACATTTGCAACATTCGTTGGACGGGATCGATGCTTGGCATGGCTCGCTGGCTCTCTGAACTTCCCGAAGTGCCCGAACTACTTCCTTAGCCTTGCATTTCGTCCGGTGCTTGCGTTGCAGATTGCACTGGAGCCATTCCTTCAAAAGAAGGTAAATTACATTAGGATCATAATGTATTATGGACTTATTGCATGAACGTATCTTATTTTGGCCTAGCGAGTTCAAGAGTTCGCACAGGAATTGATCGTTAAAGGAACTTTTCCAGCACGAAGTCTAAGGAACTTGAATCTGTGCTCTAATACTACTATGTCACGACCCAATTCCGTAGAATCATTGAGGCATCCTCCGAATCGTGACCGCCGTGCGGGCCTGGGGTTGCGCCCGCACAAGGCTTTAATGATTTGCATAGCAAGCACATATTCAGAGTACGCAGATAAATTGAAACACAGATTTAAAACATAGAAAAGTTCTCTTTATTGATAATGAACATCTATTACAAACTCCTGAACGAGTCAGCTAGATTATCGCACGGGCTTACAAAAGTGTTGACTCAAAATGAGATAGCAGTCCTGTATATTACATCCCTTTATAAACTTCAAAAGATATAGACCTCCAGGCTGGAGGATAGTTTTGCCATGGAGCTGCATTTATGTATGAAGAGTTGCAAGCTCCTATCTTCAAAATGCTTCAAAGGGCACGGTAAAGATGTGCCAACAGCTGGACTGGATCGGGAAGACGACTTCGGCTCCTCGCTCGGTTTGCCTTAGTGCGGAGAACCTGTTTCAACGAGGGTCATCATGTCGAAACATACTGGTGAAGGCGAGCTAGCCGAACTATACCAATCAACACGTTGTTTTAATAAAGCATGCATATTTTGTGGGTTTCTATCTTCCTTAGTTTATTTACAAGTAAGCAGCATATAGAATATACTGAAATAAATGTGCCACCATTCGGTGGATTTTACCTTCCCGTCTGAATTACCTGCACAATACTTACCATGCCGTCCCGGCCACGAAGACACAAGTTAGTTTGCAACAGGTGTAAATATACACGATGATCACTGGCATGATTGCCATAGTGGACTAGTCCGAGACAAGGATAGCATGCAACGACAATACACGAGGCGCTGCAAGCCATCTTCTCCCATACACGATGACTATATACGAGTTCCGCCTGGATCAGATCGGTGCCAGTGCCCCAGCGACCGTCCACAAAACTAATACCTTGTGCACAAGTTGTCCATGATCGAACACGATTAACAAGTTAACAAGTCATGCATTTGAGGCAACACGAGTGCAAGAACACGAGTACACGTCAAGCAGTATTACATGATTTATTTTGCATAGCCTCCCTGAACAATTATGCATATACAAGATGTGATCTATACTTAGTACGATTTATAGAATATTTGCACGAACAAGCATACTATAAGATAACAGTTCACATGTTTGATTGACAAGCATAATAACCAAGTCTATTCTCTTTTATCCTGGTTTCTTTTATTATTACTTGGTATCGTTTGATCGGGGCAAAGAAGAATACAGATTTATTAGATATGAAGCTTGGAAGCAGGGCTAGCTAATCGGGTTGGTAGCCACTCACTTAAAATATTGGAAGGGAGAAGGAAAGAGGTGCTTCACGACTCCGCTCGCAAGCTGCCTACTGTTCGTTCACCTGCATTATGAACAGCTCGATCAATACCTCTTCCACTTTTTCAATCTCGGAATTGAAGTACAGTTCAATGAACGAAAATAATGAAAACCATCAAAATCGTTCAAGGAAAACAAGCAAATCCCAAAACCAACTCAAAGCACGAAAGCAACAAGCGACATTGAAAACCGAGGCAATAAAAGATAGGAGCGGAGAGGTCCCTCTTGACTCTGTCGCTAAGTCGATCTCGGGGGCACGATCCACTGAATATGGAAATCGATTCCGAAGAAACAAATCCATAACGAGGACGAGTTCTTAATTCAATCTATCCCGATCGAACGATACCGACTTGTGTTTCTTAGCCGCGCTCTCCGCACCGGGAGAACGGGGCGCTACAATGTTCAACTCCTTCTGCGTGAAAACGTACTTCAAGCTCTTGTGGTCTATGAAGATCTCCACACGCTCTCCGTACAAATAGTATTTCTACAACTTCAGGGCGAAGATGACTGCTGCCAACTCCAAATCATAGGTAGGATAGTTCTTCTCATAAGGATACAATTGCCTGGATGCATAGGCAATCACTTTTTTATTCTGCTGAAGAACACAACCTAAACCTTTCTCCGATGCATTACTATAAATAGTAAAACCTCCAGACCCTGATGGCAATGTCAAAATAGGAGCAGACGTCAACCTTTTTTTCCATTCCTCAAAAGAAACCTGGCAATCCTTTGTCCAAACAAACTCTACATCCTTCCTGGTGAGTCTGGTCATCGTCACGGCAATCGTCGAAAAATCTTGCACAAACTTCCTGTAGTAGCCTGCCAATCCCAAGAAACTCCTGATCTCTTCTACCGAACTCGGGGTTTATGACTCCACTGCTGCGATCTTCGTCGGATCCACTGAAATACCATCACCAGTCACAACATGCCCCAAGAACTCTATATTGTCCAGGAAGAACTCATACTTGGACAGCTTCCCATACAGCTTCTCCATCCTCAGCATATCCAACACAATCCGTAAATGCTCCTCGTGCTCCTCCGGTGTCTTCGAGTATATGAGTATGTCGTCGATGAACACCACCACAAACTTGTCAAGGTACTGAAGGAATACCTTGTTCATCAAGTTCATAAATACTGCCGGTGCATTAGTCAAATCAAATGGCATCACCATAAACTCGTACTGACCATACCGAGTTCTAAAAGCAGTCTTGGGTATGTCATCTGGCTTCACTTTCACCTGGTGGTAGCCTAATCTTAAATTTATCTTAGAAAACACCTTTACACCACTCAACTGATCAAACATATCATCAATCCGTGGCAAAGGATACTTATTCTTGATAGTGAGATTATTCAATGTCATGTAATCATTGCACATGCGCACCGATCCATCCTTCTTTGGTACAAACAATACCGTAGCTCCCCATGGTGAAGAACTCGATCTGATAAACCCCTTATCCTGCAATTCATCCACCTGCTTCTTCATCTCGACCAGCTCGCTATTGTTTACTCTATAGACATGTTGCAAAATTGGTTCAGCACCTGGTACCAAGTCTATAGAGAATTCAACATCTCGATCTGGCGGCAATCTTGGCAATTCCTTAGGAAACACATCCAAGAACTCTGCTATCAACGGATGCGGCAACTCCTTGTCTTCCACCATAGCTCCACAAATAATGCCTTCTTCCTGCTTTGCAGCTCCTCTAGCAACTCGAACTCTGTCTCTCCTAGCGGACCAAACAAAACTCTACCTCCTCTACAGTCTATACTAGCATAGTGCCTACTCAACCAATCCATCCCGAGTACAATATCGTAGCTCGGAAGTGGCATTACACGTAGACATACACTCAACTCCCGGCATCCTAGAGTAGCTCTCTGATCCTTGCAAATACCATTAACCAGGATAATGCCTTCCCTGGTCATAATCTTGCAAGTCCTAAGCAAAGACTCAGCTACCAAACCATTCTTCAGAGCAAAAGAAACAGATATAAAACTATGGGAACCACCACTATCAAACAAAGCTAAAGCTGGAATAGAATCAAGAAGAATAGAACGTGCAATGACATCTTTGGTGGGCTCATCCTCCTCGACGGTCATAGAAAATGCTCGTTCCTGACCTGCACCTCCCTGCTGCTGACACTGGACATAACGCTGTTGCTGTATCGGAAGCGGTCCCCACGACTGTACTGCAGGTGGTCGAGTCTGTGCCTACAGAGCTGAAGCTGCTCCCTGAACTACACGACGAGGAAACTCTCTCGACTGATGCCCTTCAGTACCACAATACAAACAAACTCCCAACCTTTTTCTGCAAACTTCCCAGATGTGGCCGGGCTTCTTACAAAAGTGGCAGGAAGATTGCTGTAACTGTCTCTACTGCTGTGGTGCCTGATAAAACGGTGCCCTAGCTAGAGTCTGGTGCTGTTGTGGCTACTGGAAAGGCCTGGAATAGAAATAAGGATGTTTTATAGATACTGCACTGTTGTTGGCCCCTAGAAAAGAATTACGGTCTCTCTTGGGCTTCAAACCCAACTCCCGCTCAACCTTGCGTGCCTTCGCAAGTATCTCCAAGTATGTCTCATAAAAAGACGGAAGGAGGATCTTCACTTCCCAGTTTAGACCCTCATGGAAACGAATAGCCCGAACCTCCAGCTCTCTCACCAAATACTCTGTAAATTGGCTCAACCTACGAAACTCTGCAGCGTACTCCTCCACAGACATGCTCCCATGAATGAGGCTCTCAAACTGCCTCCCCAAGTCTAGCATGTCTGCTTGAACGAAGAACTTCTTCTTGAAGAGGTCCTTGAATACCTCCCAAGACTGTCCCACGTCAACAAGAATCAGCTTATTCCTGAACCAAGTACGGGTGACGTCGAACAGTTGAAGTTCTACCGCCTCAACCTTCAGATCCTCAAAAAGATGGGACACCCTCATAAGATGCTCAATATTCTCGAGCCAATCATCAGCATAGATGATGCCCTCCATCCCTTGAAGACCCTAGGCTCCAGCTTCTTGAAGTCCTGAATGATGCCTGGCCGAAGTTGAGTAACCTGAGGAGCAACCTGCTACTGGATCAGAACTCCTCCCTCTACTACTACACAAGCAATCTGATGAGCACTCTCGATGCCCTGCCGTAAAATGTCGGTCTATCTCTGTTGTGCCTCAGACTGAGCCCTCTGTACCTCGAGCATCTCACAAAACAATATAAATATCTGTGTCGCCTCTGCTGGCATGGAAGGTGGAGGTGGAAGCCCCTCAGATACAGCTGGCACAGTCCTCTGAGTAGGTGGTAGACCTTTGAAAGCAGTTGACACTCTAATTACCGGAGAAGTGACTAGTGCAGGCCCTCGAGACGTCGCAGACCTCTCAGAAGCTGTTCTCCTCTGCTGCGATCTAGTCTTAGGTGGCATCCTGAGACAAAGCAAAAAAAAGAATCAATATGGCATATGATGTAAGACACTCAAGGAAATGACAGTTTAAAGATCAAATATCAATATCAAAGGAGAATAGTTGAATGAATATTTTTTTTTTTCTAGATGTGATTGAGTATTTCAGCCTATAGCCTATATCCTATATCCTGACACAGGCTCGTAATAGCACTCAATTCAGAGCACCACTACAAATTGCACTAATTGCGACCTCAAAAAAAGAGCCTCCGAGACCTGCATGGACCACCACTAAAAACTTGTCACGACCTACACCGAATGTAGGGATGCAAGTGGGGAACAATGCCCAGCCTACACCACATAATTGGCGGTAGAACGCTGTCTGGGTAATCTATCTAGCAATATAATGAACCACCAATAATAACAGTATAATCAATCACAAATCTAAGATAGAAACGAGCACGAATATGATAAGGAATAGAATAGTCACATACAACTCATGAGTCTAAAATAATAACATCAATGATTCTAAAAGAATACTAACAAATAAATTGGAGACAAATCCAATACAAGAATACTAAGAAGCTATAAGTCTCGGGTCATCTGTCTCAGTTGGGATAAGTCCCTCTTGAGCCAGGGTCTCTGACTCTAAACCCATAACATCCTGAGGTCCATGATGTGTAGGGTACCACTCCTTAATGTCATATGAAAAAAATATATCCAGTCAGGAAAGGAGGAGAGTACATCTCTAACAGCAGTTCTAATCAATGATAAAAATTATGTAACAGTAAACATATGTGAATATACAAGATGCACAATAGATACAAGAGATACACAATAAGGAAATACTGGAATATGTGATCGGCTTTGGAACTTGCATAGGAATAATGGCCTGGTTAGTCATACGTGCGGTGTATGACCAACACTCACAAGAAAATAATACTTGCACATGAAGGTATGATCACATATCTACACTAAAATACTCTCCACCCCCGACTGGTATAATAGATCCAACCATGGTATGCTATGGCACGAGATTATCTAGGATGGTAGCAAATCTCCCCAAGAATCAGTATTTGTACATGCATAAGATAATCAATGAACAAGACTTGCACAAGATATACCATATAAAAGGAATAACATCTCATGACGAGATCCGGATATACCAATCCGTGTAACCATCGTGTCAAAAAATATGGATATCTACACATACAATGAACATAGAGGATATCATAAATGAGAAACTATCAGAGAATGTACTTGCCTGAAGTCCAATGAATAGTCTCATAGATGTCTGATACGGTGCCTCAAAGACCTAGATAGGGAATATAACATCAATACAAGGTTTCAGAATAAAAATAAGTTAAACTAGTCAGCTTCTAGGTCAAAGAGCCATTTCTAAGTCAGAAAGTCAAAGTAGGTCAACTCTAAGTCAAACCGGTCAAACTATGGTCAAACTACCTATTTTAAGGTTGCATGAGTCTATCTCAAAGATGTTGGGTTCATATACTAGGAATCTAGGTCATACCAATTATATCTTAGGATACTAGGATACCGTATCTCAAGATACGGAAACAAGGGATAAAATATCACACATACATATATCAAACAATATTACATATTAAATCCTATTTACCAAAAGCTATGTAGATACCTTGGTTTCGAACCAACTTGGTATCGCCACACTAAACCTCAATCTTGATACCCAAACCCAATACCTTGCTCATCCCAAAATACCTTGATACTTACCTTGGTATCTCAAGGTAAATGCCAAACTACATATATATACTAACTACCTATAATAATTATATGCTAACAACTAATAAATATAGTACACTAAAGTATAATAACAATTTGGAACTATATACATATGTACTAATACCATATATATATATATATATATATATATATATATCTTTTATAATTAAATACATAATATATATATAATACCGCAGGACTGTTGCAAAATGCCACCGCTGTCGTCGCTGAAACTGCCGATACGGTGCTGATACTGCTGCTGTTACTGTTGTTGTTGCGACGGTTCTGTTGTTGCCGCTATTGCTACTGCTACTGCTGTTGTTGCTGAAATGCTGCTGCTGTTGCTGATTGCTGCTGCTACTGTTGTTGCTATTGCTGCTGCTGTTGTTGCTATAGCTGCTGCTGTTACTAAATCTGTCACAAAAACCTATGTTCTCCCCTCTCCCACAATATATATACACAATATATATATATATATATATATATATATATATATATATATATATATATATATATATATATATATAACTACTAATATATATATACTTGCTAAATATATTTATATATATATACAAGCTCCTCCATATACATATATATGTACCCTCACTAATACACATATAGTAACATATATATATCATAACATTTACACGTATATATATATGTATATAATTAGACCGATAATATATAAATATAACATATAAGTATATATATATATATATATATATATATATATATATATATATATATATATATATATATATATATATATATACACATAATATATAATACAATATTTATATATATATACTACAATAATTAATAGCTCTTACATATGAAGAAAAATAGCTAAATAAATATATAACCCATCGATATATAGATCCATGATACACTAATACATAAATATATATAAACAACAATATATATATATATATATATATATATATATATATATATATATATATATATATATATATATATATATATATATCATATAATTACACATCACCAAGACTAAGAACAATTTAGAAATAGATCTAAAATTAAATGCACAACACATGGAACGTATCACATTCGTATCCCACTAGATCTAGGATACGCTTGCGACACGAGTCCACCACACATCCAAACATACCCCGAAGGACTCGAGCAAGTCTAATATATCATTTATGAATAATATAAAGTGTCAAACACAAATCTACGTGTCCGTGTCAAAATATGACATGCACAAAGTTCCGTGTCGGAGGGAAAACCCCCAAATCAATAAATATCACCAAATTATTGGGATACGACCTACACGTACCTAATTATGGACACAACACTAGCCCCAAACACTTAAGCACATGCCAAATTGATCTATAGGACCAATTGACACACACAACAAATGTCAATCTCTGAATTTCCCCAAAATTGACATAAAAAGCACCATAACTTTCTTAATATGCCTCCTATGAACACAAAACCAAATCCTACGGGTAGCCTATGCATATGGGTTGATTTCTCATGGTTAAATCTCAGATTTTGAACATAATTTAAGGAGAAAAAAATAATTTTACCTATTAGGAGACGGATTCCCAATAAAATCTCCAAATGTGATAAAATTGGCCTCCAACTTATAGATCATTACTCCACTTTGTAGATCCTTGCTTACTCCTTCTCGATCCTTGCTCCACTAGTCTCCAATGGTGATTTGGGAAGGAATTAGAATAAAATTTGGTAGGAAAAATGATGTGGAATGAAGGAATTTGGTTGAGGAAAATTCTAGATCTAGATTTCAAATAAAAAGAGGAGAGAGAAACTTCCCCCCTCTTTTTATATAGGCCAGCCCCCCTCTACCCCTTCCCCAAGTTACTATGTAATATCCATTATACCCCTTGGGGCCTCTCATAAAGAAATAATTAAGGAGGGAAGCTTCTAGTCTAATGGTTTAATTAAATTAATCATCCTCCTAATCCATGGGCTTTCTAATGGGCTTAATTCTAACAATTACTACATGTTGGTCCAAGAGTCTAAACTAAAGTAGTTAGGTCCACTAACAAAAGTCCAAATAAATAACTAACATCTAACAATAATTAAATAATACAACAAATAATTATTTAATATGCACAATATTTAATTAATTATGAAAAGACTAAAATACCCTTTCCTAGAAAATATGGTAGTGACAAGATATATATATATATATATATATATATATATATATATATATATATATATATATATATATATATATATATTAGTATTGATATGTTAGTGTTAAGTTAGTATTGTTGTATTGTATATATGTGTTGGTATGTTAGGTAGTTAGTAGTATTGTAATAGTTTAGTTAATGTTAGTTATAGTTTAGTGTATTGGTAGTTAACTATCTATTAGGATTTGAATTACCTTGTGATACCAAGGTAATGTCAAGGTATTTGTCGATACTCAAGGTATTGAGTTTGATTATCAATATGGGTGTGTAGGTGGTGAGATACGCATTGGTTCAAAGCCAATGTATACAATTTGCATTAGTTAGCTGGGATTACTATACATATTGTCTTGTATATATATAAATTAGTATTTTCATATCTAAAAACTTGCTTATCCTATGATACAGTATTTTATTTGTATCCTAGTATCTTAGTTTAGCTAGTGTGGCCTAGTTACATAGTGCATGGACCTAATATCCTAGAGTTAGAGTCATACGACCTAGAGTTGACCTAGTTTGACTATTTTGACTTAGAAATGGCTTTATGACCTAGAATTGAACTAGTTTAACTTATTTTTATTCTGGAACCTTGTATTGATGCAATATACCATATATATAGGTCTGTGTGACACCAGCTTGGGCATCACGAGACACACCTTGCTCAGGACCTCAGGCGAGTACATTTTTCTGTTAGTTTTCATTTCATAATAGTATATATATCTCATGTTCTAGAACTGTATACTTGATTTTGACATAGAGGTTTCATGGACTGGTACTACATGGATCCTGTCAGAAGATATTATCCCCTACCATATTCAGCAGGTATTCCTTCATATGTATTTCATCGTGTGTATTGGGTATTAATTATTTATATTTCGTGTTCACATACTGCTCGTATTCAGTGTGCTTATATTCGTGTACACACAGTGCTCATGTTCAGTATGCCCATATTCGTGGTCGTAACGTATCGTGTTTGGATCCATTGGTAATAGTTGGGGATGGGGAGTAGGAGTTGCTTATGTGATCAAGCCCCAGTGTATTCGTGTACATGTCGATTACATACCACACTTGTAATCGAGTTACCTTATTATATTCGTGTTCTACCTAAACCGATCATATAATAAACTTGTATTCTAAGGCACATTGGTTAGATTTTAGTTATTCCTTTTTATTGCAAATATTCATATTGCATGTTCTTTATTCTAGTACATTGCTTGTTCACTTTAGTTCACTTTATTCTGTTATTCAGTTATCTTGTATTCTTTTCTATTATCTATTTTATATGCTTGATTATATATTTAAAACTGCTTTTAGAGGTAATTACTTTGCTCCAAACCTGACCCAATTTTTTTCCAGATGATTGGCTCATAGATTAGTGTCCTATATTCTATGGGCCGTAAGAGAACATATCATTAGAGGATACTCTTATGGGCCAGGAGGACTTAGTTCCGGAGCCTGAGGAGGTTTAGTTTATTTTGGTGGACTTGTATTAGACTTCTTTGAGATTCATGGCATGTATATTATTTTAGACTTGTGGATTGTATCTTGATTCTTTTCTTTATTATTCCATTAGTGCTTTATCTTTCTTAGTTTGCATTGTGATTTAGTATAGTTACATTTATGAGATAATATATTGTTCCTCCTTTTTGGAGTTGAAAGGATTGACAGGTACCATATTTATATTATTGAGATGTTAGTTAGTTAAAGTTGACCCAAACATCATTCTACCTCCGATGTTGCGACGTAGGCTGGACATACCCACGTACTCGTGCCCGAATATCCGAGTGCGGGTCGTGACAAATGGACCACTGTAAACCCCCTCGACCAATTTAGGATTTATTTAATTTAAATTGAGAGACTCGAATTAATTTGGATACAATTAGAATTAAGGTGCAACAATTATGTGGCTTAATACACCTTACCGTTGCTTCGATGTCTGGAGCGCTACACTAGTAGGTACCCCCAAACTAATTAAATACTCATCTCCTAGACATGCCAGAGTACCCATCTGACCCTTGTGTAACTTTTAGATCCTCAATATTGTGCTTCATTTGAGCTGCACAATATTTGTTACAAACGTCTACGTATAATTCCAATAAACCCCATTTCTCATAATTTGCCCATTCCCATTTGAATTTTAGACCCAACCACAATCCAACTCCGTATAACACAAATTAGGGTATTGACCTATTCTGAGCCTGCTACGCCTATGACACTTGTGTCCCACCCAAATTTAGTTCCATGTGTCTTCGATTCATTAAAGAACACCATGCACATTATTTTTTATTAAATTAAATTAGGAGCAATTTTACCAAAACAGGACCGGACCAAGCCCATGAACACCCTTTCATGTGGACCAGCCCCCACTCTAATGAGCCCTAGCTGGCCCAAACCTCTAAGCCAGCCCACAAATTCCATCACCCATATAAATATACATTCCTTTTCACATGGAAACCCTAAGACATAAACACCATCACCACCTCCATAAGCTAACCGACTTTCCTTCCTCTAAACCGATCCCTCCTTCCCCGGCCGGACACCCACCACCGCAGCCGCCACCACCTCAACCTCTGCCACCCGCCTGACCATCAACTCCAACACCCCAACATCACCGCACCACCCGCCGGTCCACCGACTGCCATCCCCCTCAAACCCGAGCGCCAACCCAATACCCAGACCCCGACTGTCCCCAGCCGGACCACCGTCTCCAGCACCGCCAACCCCCCACTGACAGGCTGACCCCGACCTCCCCCACGACCTGAATACCACCTAGGCGCCGTTCCCCCGTCGGCCAAGCCCGCTGTAGCAGTTGCAAGACTGCTGCACCTACTGCAGTTGCTTCCACCACCGCTGCTACCTTGTTGGCTGCCGACCGAAGTTGTCCCCTCGCCGGAGTACGCACCCTCGACGAGCACAGGCCCCTCTCCAGTCAGCCATGTCTAGGTAACCACCTAAATTCCCCTCTTCTTCTTCTTTATGATATCGCCGTATAGTTGCGTAGCGTTGTGTCGTCGTATAGTGTCATTTCATGGACACGAGGTAGTTAATTCGAAACCCTAATTGTAAATGTGCATATGATTAATCAGATTACATAATGATTAATAAGTTATTATTTAATAACTAGTAAAGGCCTAATAGCAGGACTTGTTATTAAAGACTTATAATTCATCAATAAAACCTAGACATCGACAAGTATGCTTAATATGGGAAATAAGGACCAGTAATTATACTAAACGTAATTAGCTGGTGACCCATGACTTTAGTATTTTACTATCATGAGGTACACAGTAACTGAGGACAGGACATGTGTGCACCTTAGCTACGTGCACACGCGACTCTGTAGTTGACCAACCGTGACCCTTACGTCACTACCTAAGAGCAATGTAGTGTCTGTATGTATTGCTTTAGTGTCTAATGCTAGATTGCTATATCATATTGTATGTTTAGGGTCACTGGACCAGCCAGGAGATACTACAGGAGCAGGCTATTGGCATTCACAGCTTGAGGACCCAAGCAAGATACCTTGCCATATTTACTGTCTAATTTAAATTATTTATATGTTGTATGATTCTTGTTACTTTATTTCATATGACTGTGCACATCCGAGATTGACTCGGGTGCAGTCGACGGATGCGTCGATGATTAGTGTACTTGACCTAGTCACTAGTAGACTCACCCCATTGGGAGGATACTCTGATATCTTCCGAGACCGACACTCTTATACATTTTACGATGACAAACTCATATTAGGATGTGGGTCCGCGTACTCGACTAGCTATCGGTGCATGTGACATATAGATAACTCAGGATTATTTTATTTGTAGAGATTGGCATATAGATACGTGGTATGCACGTCGAGTATTTTACTAGTGTATCTATATTGGGCGGGGAGGACAGCTAGTAGGCGTATGAGATACACACATTGGACTCCGTCGTATCTGAAGGAGCCACAGATCCAATGACTCCCTCTATTGCAGACACCGCGCTCTTCGGAGTGATACGGACGTATATATATTGCAGATACGTTATTCTTCAGAATGATGGACGTTATAGATACCACGCTCTTCGGAGTGTTGGACGTTATGCCTATGCCTACCCATACGTACCAAAGTTGTTCTCACATTGCATTCACTTAGATTGTTAGCACACCCTTTATTGTATTTATGTTATTCAGTATTTATATATATGGCATGCTTCTATGTATTTTATTACGTCCCTCTGAGGACCTGGTACCTTTCCAGATTTGGACGAGGCATATTATCCTATAGTGTACGGCCTAGGACAGGAGACTAGGTACGCTACCATGGAGGATCTAGAGGTGTTACCGTCAGAGTTTTTGTGATCATTTGGTAGGCTTTCTGCCTAGGATTGGGAGCATCATTATCTAGTCAGCCGATGCCCTAGTCATTATTTATTTTATCTGTCATTCAGTACTTTTATTTCGTCATAGTAGTGGGTTTGTCCCCACCAGACTTTCTTGGTTGTACTCTGATATTTTGAGACTGGCGTTTATCTTCCAGCATTTATTATTAGTACATTCTTGCTGTTTATATTATGGATGAGATTAGATTACCTGTTGTTGATTATATGGGATAAGTCAGTATGTCAGTATTTAGGACAGCGTAGCACTCTTCGTTTGGATCCTTTAAAGTGAGATATCCTCGAAGACGTGACAGCTGGCTATTGCCACGTGGCCTGGTCCCGTATACTTTTGGGACTGGGGCGTGACAACCACTCTTTAGGCGCTTTACTAGCACAAAAGAGTGGTGAAGGCCATGAACAAGTCATCTACTACCTTAGTTGCCTGATGGTGGGTGCAAAACACAGATATAATTTGGTGGAAAAAGATTGTCTCAATTTGGTATTTGTCATTCAGAAAATACGTCATTACATGACCGGTCAAACAATTCATATTATATCAGGGTGAATCCACTCCCGGTGTTGATGACCAAACCAAACACCCTCAATTCTTGTTTGGCTAGATAGGCAATGCTATTATCGCCTTATGACATGGTATATGTCTCGCAAAAGGTAGTAAAAGTGTCATGACCCACACCCGAAAAATCGAGCATAACTCGTAGGTACGTCCAGTCTACGCCGCAGCATTGGCGGTAGAACCTTGTCTAGATCTACTATCTAGCTAACAATCTCACACAATCAATATAAGTACCTATCAAGATCTCAACTCCAAACGGAGGAACAATATGATAATGATAACACAAGTACTCAATCACGAATCTAAGCACGATAAGATAACAAAGAAGTTTAACAACTATAAAGTCTAACCAACAACTACTACTAAAGTAACAACAACAATAATAATATTATAACAATATCCAAAATCAAATACAATACAAGGTCTCTAACCAAAAGTCGGGGATAAATCCGGTACCAAGAGCTAATAAATACAACAGAGGTCCTAGTGATCCTGGGTACCAACCCAAAAATTACTCCTGAACTAGGGGGTCCCTGTCTACACCATCGACAGGCTGAGGTCCATAAAATATCGGACACCAATCTTTTGGATCCTTTGAAAAATATATCCAGTCAGGATTGGAGCAAGTACACCTCTAACAGCAGTTCCAGTTAAATGATAAAAACTATCAAACAGTTGTAGCAAGTAGCACAAGGTGAAGGAAATAAAGTACGAACAAGAAAAATATATATATATATATCAATTGGTGCATAAAGGTAAAGATGCATAAAAATCAGAAGCAAGATAATAATGACTGCAGGATACAAGAAATCTAAACTAAGATCAAGTGTGTGCACAATGACGTGAAGTGAGTCCAGCAAGAGTAAATATAATGAGTCAAGTCCAGAAAGTATAAGTGAGACCAGTCAAGAATATAAGAGAGTCCAGACTAGAAAGAATGAACTCGTGTATCTAAAATACCTGTTTCGACATAGAAATGGTTAGGGGTAAGTACGGCTCACCGCACACTGGGTGTGCGGCTGCTATCATTCCAGATTAGACAAGAGGGGATGATTCCAGTGATTCCAGTTAGGAATATTTACATGTCTACTAGATTATTTCCCCGCCCCGACTAGTACAAGTGAATCTAAGTCCCGACACGTAAATCAAGTATGAGTCCAGCCAGAAATATGAGTGATGCCTGTAGTGAGTCATGATGTGATGCCAGTAGGTGATTCCAGAAATAGAGGCCAGAAACATGAAATATACGTGTCGCAAGTAAATGAATCCAGAAATACTAGTCCGTGTCGTGCTAGAAAATTAGATAATACTATACTAGAAGCTGAATCATATTAATTATCAGATAATGAAAACTATCAGAGAATGTACTCGCCTGACGTCCTGAGCAATTGGCGATCCGAACTGGCGTCGTAAGGACCTATGTGAAAAGCAAGGTTAAATGGGGTTCTAAAGAGTTAAATAGATATAAAATAACTAAAAACAAGCTTCTAGGGTTGTTCTAGGTCAAACGGGTCAAACAGGTCAAATCGGTGAAATTTGGGTCAAAAAGTCAACTCTAGGCCGAAATTTGGTCAAGGTTGACTTTGGCGGTCAACTGGGTCAACTACGGTCAACTCTAGGTCAAACTAGGGTGCCCCTAAAATTTTAGGTCAAAACTAGTTCGTTAAGCTAGTAAACCTACAAACTTGCCTCCTTGAGATACCGGGATACCCTCGGTACCCGATATCTCAACCTACGCGATATACCCCG